>PVJX010032471.1:0-20404 GCA_004027295.1 Dolichotis patagonum
GTACTGGGGATTGAACTCATGACCTTGCGCTTGCCAGGCAGGCTCTTGAGCCACTGAGCTAAATTCCCAGCCCTGACTGTTCCAAATTTGACAGTGACACTTTTTTTGGGGGGGTACTGGGGATCGAACTCACGACCTTGCGCTTGCCAGGCAGGCACTTAAGCCACTGAGCTAAATCCCCGGCCCTACAGTGACATTTTTTAGAGTTTCGCTGCTCTAACCCAACAAACTAACCCCACGTGCTTCCCCAAGCATCTTTGGTAATGGACGCCCATCTCTTCTGACACCTGGGAGGCCAGGCCACAGAGCCCAGGACAGTACATGCAGACAGACTCTAGGAGGTGCAGTGATTCTTGAGATGGCGCAGAAAGAAGGCACTCGGAGCCCTTTCTCCAAAGGCACAGGCACACAAACCAGAGAAACAATATTTTATTGAATTATGCACAGGCCAGCTTCCCATCAAAACTGGACAAGCAGATGGCGAATGCTTGGAGTGGGCAAAGAGGAAAGCAGAAGTCCATGGTGAATGTATCGGGAGCCATCCGGCCGAACTGCAGCACCACTTTGTCTGCTGTGGAGAAAATCACAACCTGAGCCTTAGCCAAAGCCTCTCAGCTGCCACCCCGCTCCCCACGCCCCTTCTGAGTTGGGGAACTCAGCCTCCTAAGCTAGGAGGCGCTCTGGGGCCGCGTGAACTACAGGGGAACAGGGAGGCGCTCTCTGCCTAGGCAGACTCTCAAGGGCTGATGGGAGTAGTAGTTCTTGCGCGCTGATGCTCCCGACCCGGGGACGCGAGATCCCAGGAGCTCACGCTTGTTAGGGTAGATGATCTGGAAGTTCTTGACCGAGGCCTGAGTCACTCGCCCGTGAAAATTGAGCACGAAGGCGTCGTTCTCATCACTCCACACCGGTGTTTTGTTTTGCAGTAGGACCAGCCCCTGCCTGATGCCCCTTTCGAAGCGACTCAGTATTGATTCCTCTTCCTTTGAAGGTAAAGTAGGGACCGTGGCGCGTTAGCCTGCACCGGCCAGCTTTAACACAGAGGTTTTGTGCATAGCCTTTATTCCCAGACACAGGGATCTGGCAGGGTTAGATCCTAGGCTTCCCATGGGACTTCCAGCCTACCAGCCCCCTCCTCTCTGGACATCTAAGACGCCAGCTTCTTGGGACCCAGAGAGTCCCGACCTCGGGAACTTACGGTTTCTGGCTGAACTCTGATTCTCTGGTTTTGGTCGTTAATTTCGGGGATGATCACAGTCATTTTTCGAGGCCCCCGGGTTCCCCAGATATTGGTCTCCTGGGAGTATCGGATTTCAGTTGTGCTGGTTCTGACCCTCATCCTGCTTCAAGCCTCATTCATATTCATTCTCCGGCTCCCTCCCCGCCCCCTCAACCTCCCTGCGGGACACTTACGTAACACACAGTCCCCAGCTCTTGTCTAATGTGGCTCCTATCCAGGAATGAGTTTTTGTCTTCAGGATTCACCCCATTGTCGAAAATAACAAACTTGGTGCCCAAGATATTGGACCTGCCCCAGGCCGGCAGCAGAGAGAATAAGAGTAATATGTGTTACTCCTTGACTACTGTAAGTGCTTTGCCAAATCAGTCCCCAGGTAAAAGGTCAGGTTGCTTTTCCTCCATACACATCTTCTAGCCTCCTCCCTTGGCCCCTCGGGAACTGAGTTCCCTCTAGAATGCAAAGACTCACACATCACTTCCCCTCATTTCCTCCCTGTCTTGTTTCTCACCATGCATCAGGGCTCTGCCCACCTGACTTTGCCTACAAAATTGTCCCCATCCCGGGACAGATCCATCGGGTCCAAGGAAATGAGATAATTAGCGGTTTTGCTCCATTTTCTCTTGCGACCAGCCAGGAGGAAGTGCTGTGGGTTTAAGGAACAGCTCATCAGAATGGATTTCTGGGATGTGGGCAGAGCTAGGAGTCTAAGACAAGGAAATAACCTTTATGGTGACAAAGGAGAAGGTAACTGCACACTAAGCGTCCCCAGTATGCTGGGAGATGACCTCAGGGGGAAACCATCACCTGGGGCTTGGAGGGCAGTTTTGCCTCTCACTGTCTCCCCTCCTTCCCTCCACCCATGCAGGCAGGGCCTGGCTTGGAGAATGGGGAAGGGTGGTCCGAACCTGGCAGCAGGACTTGGGCACTCATCACGTAAAACGGGTCTGGAGCTGAGTAAGTGAAAAGCCACTTTGCAGGAGAGATGAAGTGAGGAAAAGAGGGCAAAGAGGGGTGACCACACTGGGAGGGCACTGGGCACAATGAGAAGGTCCTGGCTTGGTTTGGGGGCGGGGCTTACCCAGGGGTGGGAGGAGCCTTCCTGCAGCCCAGAGTCTGTAGTGGGCGGGGCTGAGTCCTTGGGGGCGTGGCCTGTCTTTGAAATGGTTGAGCCCAGGCTGATGGGTCAGGCTTGGTGATCGCATAGGCAGAGCCTATGAAACTACTAAAGCAGAGGGCAGGGCTTAGCCTTGGAGTGGACACGTTGGGCTACGACAAGTGGCCTGGATTCCTGAAAATCTTGACCTTTGCTTGCGGAAGGGGAGGACTTACACCTGGACCTCACCTTCCAGCCGTCGGCTGCCTCCAGGTAGAGGTAGTACACAGGGAACAGGCCCTTCTCCAGGCCCTGCTGGTCCCTGCGGATGCAGCACTGCACCCTGTGGCCCTCCAGCGCCGGCCGCAGCATGTACGCCTTCAGGTCCTCGCCCGGCTGAGGGCCCTGGTCCAGAGGCGGCAAACTGTTCATAGTCCCCACATCACGGCTGTCCCTGCCTTCCAGGACCATGGGCACTGCCTCGTGGTCCTCTGCTGCTTGGGAGTTCATTCTCACATAGTGTGACTCTTCCTCCTCTTCCGAGTCTGTGTCCTAGCTCATGCCAAATTCAAAATTGAGGGGAAAATTTAGACTCAGCCTTGCCAACTACTGATTGGCCAGACCAGTTTGAAGTCCCGCCCTTAGTGGCCAATGATTTAGCTCAGTGTCATAAGTGCCTGCCTTGCAAGCACCAGGTCGTGAGTTAGATCCGTGGTACAAAACAAAACAAAACAAAACAAAACCTACAAGTCCCACCCTTCTGTCAACCTATGGCTTCAACGTGTTAATCCAGCATCTCACTTAGCCCCCCCAGTCTAACTGTGTATCTGTTGACTGGCTAACTTCATTAGCTTCTCCTGCCTCCAGCTGTGTCCACTCCACTATCCAATTGGAGAATCACTGAGAGTCCGGCCCATTCCCACTGAAGCCCAGTCTTCCAGAAACCACGCGGCACAGCCCAGCTCTGCCCACTGAGCTACTGCATGTTCACCAATACCAAAGTAGCGCCTTTCCTGTCACCTCTAACTGGGCCACAGAATTGCATCCCTGCCCTCCCCAGATGTCTGAGGCTCCCTCTCCTCTTTCTATACTCCTAGCACCATACCCCCTCCTCCCACCTTGCAGAATAGCAGGTCTCCATGTCTTCTCCTGTCACCATCCATTCCACAGGCTGATCCCCATCTGGACTGGTGGTATTCACCTTCCACAGCCTGGGGCTCACTCTGGTGGTGAAGACTTTCGGCTAAGGGGGAGAGAAAGGCAGGGACTGAGCTCAGTACCCCGGGCCCCAGGAAGGTTGGGTCAAAGTCATCAGTGCTAGATGATGATGCCAGAACACCTGGATTCTCAGGAAGGCTCATTATTCACCGCTGTGGCTGTCATATCCTGTCCACTTCTATGCATGTGGGATGTCAGGGCTGTGAAGTCCTGACTTCCCTAAACCCTAGGACTAGGAAGGGTTAGAGTCCCCCACCCACTGCACCCCACAGTGGACCCAGGGCCTGGAGCTGCTTGGCTAATCCCTGCCACTACAACCCTAGCACCATCAAGGCCTCTCTTTCCCTCGTGGCATCCAGGGCATCAGAGAGACAGGAAGTAGTATACAGGGGTGGATTTTGTGATGCTAATTAAGAATCCTATTGAGACAGGAGATCAGGACATGGCAGAGTTGGCTGGGGTGGTACACATAACCTGTTAACCAGGAGATCTCTGAACACATACTCAGAACAGCTCCCAAAGCCCTGCACAAGGACTTCTCCAGAGAACTTGAAAAAGTCTTCACCAAGTTTTCAAAAGATGGCCTAGAAATCCTAGCACCATCTTTTAGGACCCACATGAAGTTCTCTGGGGTTTCCTCAAGATTTTGAAAGCATGAAAGAACGAGAAGAGCTGGCTATGGGCTGGGGATTTAACTCAGCGGCATAAGCGCCTGCCTGGCAAGCACAAGGTGTGAGTTTGATTCTGGGTACCAAAAAAAAAAAAAAGCTAGCTGTAGTGGTTTTCCTCACTACAGCCTACCCTAGGTCCTCCAATGTGTACCTTTATCTTGCTTTTTTTTTTTTCCCTGTTACTTGGCCCAAGCTCCCTCTGCAGAGCCAGTTTTTCTCTCTCTTTTTTTTTTTTGGTACCGGGGATTGAACTCACGACCTCACGCTTGCCAGGCAGGCACTTAAGCCACTAAGCTAAACCCCCAGCCCTTTTCTCTTACTCTTAACCTTTACTTTTCCAAATAAACTTTACTTCTGTTTTTCACTCATTCGGTCCAATTCTTTGTTCGAGATGAGAAAAATGTGGAAACGAACTCCAGAAGGAAACTTAAGCACCACAAAACCTGATGACGTTTATTGGTGAGTCACTTTTAGAAGAAGCTACCTGGTAACACTGTCATCAAAATCTTGGCTATGGGCATACTAAAAATGAACTATGTAATGCATAGATGACCCTTTACAGTTTAGTTTGTAAATGAGGCCAGACCAAAGAAATCTACACCATATGATTCCAGTTACATGAAAAGTGTAGAATTGGCACATCTAAAGTAGAACAGGCATTTAGTTGGGTGACTGCCAAAGTTTCTATTTGAAATAATAAATAATTTTTGAGTCAGGGTTTTCCTGTGTAGTTCAGATTGGCCTTGAGGTCCCTATGTAGCTCAGACTGGCCTCAAACCCACGGCAAGCCTCCTGTCTCAGCCCCCCGAATTCTGGGATTACAATTGTGTGCCACCATGCCTGGCATGATGAATTATTATTTTTTGGTACCAGGAATCAAACTCATGACCTTACGCTTGCCAGGTAAATAGAACATTTAGAATAATTTCTGATTAGAACAGATTCTAAAGCACTTGCTAGAGGTTTATTTCAGTGGTGCAGTGCCTGCCTGGCAAGTGTGAGGTCCTGAGTTCAATTTCCAATACTTAAAAAAAAAAGATTTCTAAAACTGTTGTAGTAATGGTTGCAGAACTCCGAATATAGTAAAAGCCATGGAATTCTATGTTGTACATGAATGAATGATACGGCATGTGAGCTATGTTTCAATAAAGTTGTCACTAAAGGAAGAAGGATGAAATCTCATGCACCAGGGGCCAGGTATATAACCCCCAAATCAGGGAAATTTCCAAATTGGTAGTTCACACCTGTAATTCCAACATTCAAGAGGCTGAGGCAGGAGGATCACTGGAATTTCGAGACCAGCCTGGGCTACAAAGTGAATTCAAGTCCAGCCTGAACTGCATAGTGAGGCCCTGTCTCAAAAAGACAAAAAAAAAAAAAAATTCAAGTTGGTGGTGACTGGCCAAAATCCCGAAGGCTCCTTAAGAGGCAGTATCAGGGTGGGGCAGTATGTGACTTCCTGCAACCTGAATGCTAACATCTGGAAGCCAGGCTGGGGTGGAGCTGGAGAGCTGGGCTCCTGAGCCTGCACTGGGGAAGGGAGAGCTGGAGACTGGGAATCCTGGGTCAGGAGAAGGAGGTTCACGACCTGACCTCTTCCCCGGGAGGGGCAGGGATGAGACCGACAACTCCAGAGCCCTTCGGAGAACCAGAATTGGGTTTCCACCTCTAGGTGTCCTCACAAGGCCAAATTGTGGAGGACTGCGGTTCCGGGCCTCCAGGTTATCAGCTTGTGCAGGTCGCTCCAGGGCCCCGAGCGCGCTGGTGCCATCTCCACCGCAGTACACAGGGGTGCACAGCGCACTGTGGAAGCCAGAGTCCGGATGTACCTCCGGCACGTGTTCTTGGAGAGCAGGGCCTGCAAGAAGGTGTGGCGAGGCTCGTGGAAATGAGGTACAAATCCTGCTGCTCCGTAAAGATCTGTCCTTCGCTGGTCTCCCAGACATTGGCCCCGATTGTCTGACCACTACAGCCGATTCTCGCTGAACCCAAACTTCCTCCCAAGGCTCAAATAAGGACGGCCCTTCCACTGAGTTATAGCGTGCTCCCTTAAAACAAACAAAACAAAAAACCACGCCGACTCTGTCACACTCCTCTAGGACCTCGAGTCTAAATCACTGAGCCAGGACCTCCACTCAGCCTGGTGTCTTTGAGGACTCGCGAGCCCTCCCCACTTTTCCAGCACCGTAGGCTCCAGCTCCACCCCTCACCCAGCCCGGCCCCCTCTCCTTCGGCCCCGCCCCGCCCCTCCGGCCCCGCCCCAGAGTCCAGGCCCCGCCCTTCAACAGCCCGTTAGGCCCCACCCCTGCTCCCATAAACCCTTGCCTGCGGTCCCCCTCCGGGGTTCCCAGTAACCCTTTGTCACCTTTGTTGCTAGCAAAATGCTCCGACTGCAGTCGCCGGTACCGCAAGGAAACATCGGGATTGGCCTGAACCATGAGTGGTTCGCGGCGCTTCCGTCGTTGCTTTTTCTCAAATAGCCGCCACTACAGGAGGGCAAATGGAGCACCGGGGTTAGAAACCGAAGGGGACACTGGGCGCGAAGGAGCCCAAGGAACCTGAGAACAGCTCCCTCCAGTGGTGCCAGGTCCCTAGGGTCACATTCCCTCAGCCCCAAGAGCCCTAGCACCCGATGGCCTCCTCCCAGGATCTAGAAGTCCTAGCCTGTACTGGGGACGCACGCCTGTTATCCCTGCACTTGGAGGCTGAGGCAGGAGGATTGCTATAAATTCTTCCCCTGGGGACTTGGTCCCCAGTTCCACAGACAGTTGTAAGGCATGTTTAGTGAGTTCAAAAGCACCCTGGAATACAGAGCGAGACCCTATTTTGAAAAACAAAAACCAAAAAATCCTGCCCTGTGGAACCCTTGTTCCTTAGCAACCCCAGAGTCTCATCACCAAACTTGCTTCCTTAAGATCCCAATTCCTGTGTTCTCATTTCCTAATTGGAAGACTTGAGGTCCAGACAGCACCATCATGGGTGTAGGGATCCAAAGCAAGCATTGGGCCCCTAAATGAGACTCTTTGGAGGTTTGATTCCCGGGCACAGTACCTGCTGATCCAGCTTCTGCATCCTCAGGGAGATGAGCTCCTCCGTCAGAGTCCTGCAGGAGAGAGAAACACAGGTCAGATCACCGTGAGAGCCCACAGGGTTCCCAGCCTCCCCAGCATCCCCTGCTGTCCCTGACCAGTGAGTTCTGAGCACTATGAGGTCACAGAAGGCACAGAGCCCAAGCCTCCTGCAACTCTTCCGAAGCTCAGTAAGTCCAGCAGTAGAAATCCAGGCCCCAGCTGCCTTAGGATGCAGGAATCCTGGCTCAGGCCCTGCAATCTCCATAGCCCTAACTCTTCAGGACCCACAAGTTCAGGTCCCAGGTGCCCTCACATGTGGTTAGGAGGCCCAGGGCGAATGTGGGGCCCCTTTAAGTCTCTCCTTCCACCTACACCGCCGCCCAGCCCCTTGGGCTTTCCCACTCACCATTTCATCCAAGAATCACTCTCTTGAGACATCCTGGGATGTGAGGAGGAGTCAGGACCCAGAGCCAACATCCAGCATATGCTGCCCTCCAACACCTCATGCCAAGCTTTCTTTTATTTTAGACAGGATCTGGCTACGCCATTCAGGCTAGCCTTGAATCTGGGGAGATCCTCCTGCTTTGGTCTTCCTAACGCTGGGAGTATAGGCATGTGCTACCAAGCCTGGCTTCCAGTCTTTATTTATTTATTTATTTATTTATTTTTTGGTACCGAGGATCGAACTCATGACCTCACGCTTGCCTGGCAGGCACTTAAGCCACTGAGCTAAATCCCCGGCCCCTGGCTTCCAGTCTTTATTTTTGTCCTGGACTCAGGAAGCCCACACCCAGCTGGCGCTCTGCCTGAGGCCCAGGAGTCTGTTTCCAGTTTCCAGCTCCGCCCGGTGCTGGAACTGGGCGGTGCTGGAATTCCAGTGCCCACACACCCAGCCCCGGGTAGCCCCAGGTCCCCCGCAACCCCCTGCCTGGGATCTGGGAGCGCTGCTTGGTCCTACCACTCACGTTTCACGTCTTGGTGGCTGCCCCACCCCTGGTCAGCATTCCAGATTCTGTCTCTGGAGCTATCTCTGGAGCAGGGGACCAAGTCTCCAGGGCAAGAAAAGAATCTAAGAGCCAGCAAAAATTCCCACGGGGACCTGCCCTGGTCCTCCTCTTGGCCCACCTCGCTGCACTTCCAACAATGACACCTGACCCCACTGCTGCAGGGGTTCTGGATTGGAACTGCTTGTGGGTGTTCCTTAAAGGGACCCTAGAGGGGATGCCAACTCAGCTAGTTACTACTAGGGCTATCAGGGCGTGGGATGTTTTGGTTTTTTTTTTTTTTTTTTTGGTACCGGGGATCGAACTCACGACCTCGCACTTGCCAGACAGGTGCTTAAGCCACTGAGCTAAATCCCCGGCCCTATGGCGTGGGATGTTAAGAGCATCTCACTATGTAGCTCAGCCTGGCCTTGAACTTCAAAGATCCTCTGCCACAGTCTCCTGAGTGCTGGGGTTACAGACTGATGCCACCACTCCCAGCTCAACTCACCATAAAAAGCCCTGTGTGCCCGGCAAATTTAAGCTCAAACAATTTAACAATTTAGTGAGAGACTGTATGAAAAGAATTAAAGAGGGGGGGCTGGAGATTTAGCTCAGTGGCATAAGCGCCTGCCTTGCAAGCGTGTGGTCTTGAGTTCAATCCCAGGTACGGATTAAAAAAAAAATGAAAGAGGAAAGTGGGCCAGGCGTGGTGGCTTGCGCCTGTAATTCCAGCACTCGGGAGGCTGAGGCAGGAGGGTCGCCGCGAGATCAAGGACAACCTGGGCTACAAAGTGAGTTCAAGGCCAGCCTGAACTGCATAGCAAAACTGGGTCTCAGAAAGACCAAAAAAAAAAAAAAAATGAGGGGATGTAGGGATGTAACTCACTGTGAAGGATCTGGGTTCAATTCCCCAGTAGCAACAAAAAACAAAAACAAAAAAAAGTTTATAAGGTGGGTTGTGAAACTGCCACTGACCAAACTCTGACTTGCAGACACTTGTGGAGGTAAAATAAATGAGAAAACTACATCTCCCGTGAGGCAAAGGAGCCAACGTGCCCGCGGAAGTTGTCTGCTCTTCCGGGCCTGCAGGTAGTTGGAGTTCCCTCCAAGGTCCCGGGTAGCCCTCCGCCTACCAGGCAGGAAACGTTGCGTCAGGCGCAGGTTTTCCAGCAAGGAGGCGGGTTTTCGAGACTAGGCGAACCGGTTCGTCTAGGGGGCGGGGCCTATGAATGAAAGGACCAATCAAGATTCTGGGGCGTGTTCTCTTTAGGAAAGTGGGCGTGGTCTAGAGGAAATTGCCAGAGACGCGTTGGAGGTCCTTGTTCGGAGAACGCAGTCTGCGGTAAAGGCGAGGTGAGGAGGTCGGGGTCTCCGAAGTTTGGATACCGAGAGGAAGGTGGTCAAAAGGCGGGGACCCCAGGACTTGGAGGAGAAGTGGCTGGGTATCCGTACTTGTAAGGGCCTAGGGAAAGAGGAGCTGGGGCCTGAGGAAGGTGCTGGAGCCTGGACTACCGGGACTGAGGACGGGCTCTCGTGTGGCGCTGGAAGGGAAGGTGAGAGGGACCTGGAGTCTCGGGCCGCAGACCGCGAAACGCGCTGCGTCGTGATTCCTGGGAGCGGGGCGCTGCTGGCCCTGGTCCCGGGATCGCGGGCTCGGGATCATCCACAGCCCACCTCGCCTCCCCAGCAGCGCGCCATGCCGCCCTCTGCGCTCCGCCGAGCCCTCGTCCTCCTGCTGCCCTTGCTGTGGTTGCCGGCCGTGCTGCCTGTGCCCATCGAGCGGGCCGCTGCCAACCAGGAGCCGAGCCCCGCCACGGAGAGTCCGGTGAGTGGCGCCGCCTACGCCCAGCGATGCACTCCCCGCGTCTCCGGAGCCCCTGGGACACTCCGGGATCTGTAGCTGTGGCTGACCCTTCCCCAGCCCTTGTTTGCTGTATGGGGGTGGGAGTGACTTGAAAAACTGGGGGACTTAGATTGCAAAACCGAGTCAGATAGTAAGTGAAAAACCGCGTCCCTCTCACCGAAACCTTTCTGTGCAGGGTCTTCCCACCCAAGAAGGAATTAGGAAGAGGGGGCAAAAGAAAGGGAACACAGAGCCAGGGGTTTAGCTCAGCGGCATGAGCGTCTGCCTGGCAAGCGCAAGGTCGCGAGTTTGATCCCTGATACCAAAAAAAAAGGGAACAGAAGCAAAACAACCCCATTTCCCAGGAGCACCAGGAGCCGTTGATGGTAGTTAACTGCGTTCGTGGAAAGTGTGGTTTAAACTACAAAAGGATGCCAGGTGTGGTGGTGCACACCTGTAACCTCAGCACTCAGGAGGCTGAGGCAGGAGAATTGCCCTGTGAGTTTCAGACCAGCTTGGGGAATATAGTGGGACTTTGTCTCAAAAAATAAGAATTTTTTTAAAAAATTACAGAAGGTGTTCTCTTTGAATTTAAAATATTCTCTTTAAAATTAAAAAAAATTACAAAAGGACACATGGTGGGGGAGAAAGGACATGTGAATGGCTTGTTATTGAGACAGATTCTTGCTATGTAGTTGAGATTGGTCTGGAACTTGTATTGATCCTGCCTTAGCCTCTCGATTACCTGCTGGGATTAGCCTGCTGGGATTACAGGCCTGCACCACTACGCCCACTGTAAATACATTAGTAATCCCATCAAGTGTTTATCAAACCCTATGAAATAACCTTTGATCTTCAGAGTTGGAACATTAAAGATCAAGCAACTGGGCTTCTATCTTGATTCCTCCTGTAGCTCCCACCAGAAATGGACCCGTGGTTGCCTCGTGGAACAGAGCATGCCGTGTGCCTGTGTGGCAGGTCCTTGCCCAGCCAGCACATTAGGCCTAAGCTGTGAAACTTTCTCAGACAGAGGGGCCCTTGGAGTCCTCTTCCCCTTGGTTCTCCTGGGCACCTTCCACAGGCCGAAAGCTCCATATCTCGGGTGGCCTGGCTCACTGGTGAATGGAAGACAGGCTGGGGCCTTCTGAGCATAGACCAGGATGATGGTTGGGATGTGTGAGCTGGGTACTAAAGTGGCAAACATGTTAGGACAAGAACAGAAAAGAAGCCAGGTGTGTTGGTACATACCTATGATCCCAGTACTCTGGGAGGCTGAGGCAGGAGCAATGGACAGTTTAGCAACTTAGATCTGGTCTCATAAAAAAACAAACAAACAAAAAGGCTGTGGCTGTAGCTAAGTGGTACAGTGCTTGTCTAGCATGCATGAGGCCCTGGGCTGTAGCCCAGGCACCACTAAATAAATAAATCTCCATGGGACTGCGGCTGGTTTGCAAATACTGTGCCCTTTATCAAGGGGTTTAGTGTGTGGGGCCCTAGAGCCAACCTAGCAGGCCTTGACTGCAGGGCCTGCCTTACAGACAGAAAGCATAAGGCCCAATGTCAGGCGGGAGGCCAGGGCTCTCGGTCTCGTCCCTGCTGTCACTCCTAGGGCAGCAGTGCCTGACCTGTGGTAGTGCTTGTTGCAGAGTGAATAAGGGAACAATCGGATGAATGTGTATATCACTAGTTCCCAAATGGCACTTGTAGGCACCCTTCTGTGGGCAGTGGGCTAGGTGCATACAGAAGAGATTTTCTTGTTTTGAGGGAGGGGCTCACTGTGTAGACCAGGCTAGCTTTGAACTCAGGAATCCTCCTGCCTCAGCCTCCTGAGTACGAACACGCCACCATGCCCAGCTCTCACCCACATGATTTTCCTTTCATCTGCACTGCAGGCCTGGGAGGAACTGAGTACTGGGCTAGAGGGCCAGGGATTTTCCTGAGATCACACAGCGGACGGTTAGACCTGAGTCTCCTGGACCCCTGCTTATGCACAGGGTCCCTAAGTCCCCCAGCTGCCAGTTCACAGCATCCCACAGTCCTGCCTGTGAGAAGGATGTAGAAGAGGGTGGAGGTGGGACTGCTATGTGTGTCCTTGTCACCCAGGACACGGGCCTATACTACCACCGGTACCTCCAAGAAGTCATCAATGTGCTAGAGACAGACGGGCACTTCCGGGAGAAGCTGCAGGCTGCCAATGCTGAGGACATCAAGGTATGGCGGGCATGGAGTGGGGCTATTTGCGGGGCAGAGTTGGGGACCAAGGAGCCATGTGGCTGCAGTTGTGCCCAGGCTCTGGAATACTGGGATAAGACTTGGGTATAAGAGGGCAGGTCTTGGGGTCACGAACCTGGGGAAGGATCTAGAGGACCTAGGAGCTTTGGTTGAGCCCAGAGCTGGTCAGGTGCCTTCCACTCTCGGCTTACCAGTGTGGGACTTCAACTGTGCTTCAGTTTCTCCATCTGTAAAAGGGGGGTAGTAATAAAGCCTATGTGACAGGGTTCAGGGTCAGATTGTCTGAGGAAGCAGAGCGTGGTGACAAAGCATGCTGTAATCCCAGTACTCGGGAGGCTGAGGCAGGAGGATTGCCACCAGTTGAAGGCCAACCTGAACTACATAGTGAGACCTTGTATCAAAAATGGATCAGGATTTGAACACAGGCTCCAAGACTCCTTCAATGGAGAGACAGGACACCAGGGTGGCAGTGAGGCTGGCCCCTGGCCTCCCGCACTCATGACCTGAGGGTCTGGTTAGAGTCGGAAAGCAGGCAAGAGCCCCAACAAGCGGACTAGTAAGCGCCAGGACCCTGAGGTGGGTAACAGGCACAGGCTCCGAGCCCGCAGCCCTGACATTCTGGTGCTGCCGGAAGCAGGCGTGGGATCTGAGGTGCCGGGACTGGGCTCTCGGACAGCAGGGCCTTGGGTGGGGCTGGGCCTGGGCCCTGTTCCTGCAGGCCTGCGGTGAGAGGGCTGGAGGACAGCACAGGGCTGACCAGCATTGCCTGTCCCTGCAGAGCGGGAAGCTGAGCAGAGAGCTGGACTTCGTCAGTCACCACGTCCGCACCAAGCTGGATGAGCTGAAGCGCCAGGAGGTGTCTCGGCTGCGGATGCTGCTCAAGGCCAAGATGGACGCCAAGCAGGAGCCCAGTGAGCGGGGGGCCAGAGATTTGGGGGGGGGGTCTTCTTCTCTGGCACTGTCCTCATTACTCAGGTTGCTTTCCACTTCCATATTTCATTTTTACCTTTAAACGCTGTGGTGGTTTAGCCAGGAATGTGCCGGACCTGTGATTCCAGTACTCTGAGAGGCTGAGACAGGAGGATCCCAAATTCATTTCAGTCTGGGCAATACAGTGACTCAGTGAGATTCTGTCGCAAAATAAAATAAAAAAAGAGCTGGGGATGTAGCTGTGGGAAGGCCCTGGGTTGAATCCCCAGGGGCAAAAAAATCATGATCATTTGTTTATTTTTGTAGTAAAGGGGATGGATCCCCCACCCCCAGTCCGCATGCTAAGCAAGCACCCTGTGGCCAAGCGTCAGCCCAGCTGCACTTTTTATTTCTATCCTGTCTGCTTAGAAAGATTCTAATTTCTCCATATACATATCAAATACTACACACACGTCAGTAGGTAGTCTATGTACACACACATTTCTTCAGTTTCCTTTGAAGTACCCACCGCCTTCTGCATGCCAGGCAAATAAATGCTTTCTCCCTGAGCTACACCCCCAGCCCTTTTTTATTTTGAAACAGGGTCTTGATAAGTTGCCCAGGCTCGTCTGGCACTTGGAATCCTCATGCTTCGGCCTCCAGTGTGCTGAGATTACAGGTGTACACCACCGCCACACCTAGTGGCTTATTCTCATTTTTAGCATCAGACTCAGTGACAGGTTCCCCTTCTCCAGGATGCCTTCCCTGATTACCCCAGGCCCACTCTGCCCTCCTGGGGCCGCCCACTCTGCCCTCCTGGGGCCTCCCACTGCCCTCCATGACCACCCTTAGAGCCTATGTGGCCTGAGCATCGTTCTGTTGGACCCCTCATCCAGATGTGCAAGTGGACCATCTGAACCTCCTGAAGCAGTTTGAACACCTGGACCCTCAGAACCAGCACACATTTGAGGCCCGAGACCTGGAGCTGCTGATCCAGACGGTAAGGGGCAGGGATAGCGCAGGGGAAGCCAGGCGGGGAGGGGGTGGATAGGGATGGCAAGCTGCTGTCAGGTCAGGCCAGAGCCTGGCACAGGTGGGTCATTTCTAGGCAAGTTGCACTGCTTTCTCTTTCCCCTCTTCCTCCTCTTCTTTTTTTGCAAGGCAAGTGCTTTACCTTTGCCCTACATCCCAGCTCTGAAAGCATCCCCAGTGTTGTGGTTTAAAAGCCTGCCCTAAAGCTGGGGGTGGAGTACCTATAATCACAGTACTCAGGAGGCTGAGGCAGGAGGATTTCCATGAGTCTGACGCTACCCTGGGCTACTTGGTTAGACCCTCCTCCAATGCTAGCACCCCCTATTTTCCACAGGAAAGCAGGAGATAACAGGCAGAACAGCCTGTAGATTCTTCCCACCTGGCTGTGCTCCCTTCCTGGCTTGGTCCTTCTATGGGACACCTCTGTGTTCTTGCTATGGTCTGAACAGTGCCCCCTTCTCCCATCTATATGTCCCCATCCCAGAATCTGTGACTGTGCTTCATGGCAAAAGGGCCTGGCAGAGCCAGTTCATCTCAGCCCTCTGGGGGACTGAGGCAGCAGGGCCACAAGTTCAAGTCTAGCCTGGGTAAGTTAGCAATGTGGAGAATCTGCCAAGCTACCTTGGCCCCGATCCTACCCTTGCCTTAGTAGCCCTGCCTGGCTCAGGTTCTGCTTTTCCCTTTTTTCCCTTTTTTTTCTGCTTGAGACAAAGTCTGCATAGTTCAGGCTGGCTTCAAACTCAGACTCACTATGTAGTCCAGGCTAGCTTCACACACACAGCAGTCCTCCTGCCTCAGCCTCCCAAGTGCTGAGATCACAGGCATACACAACCGTGCCAAGCCTCCATCTTGAGATTGGAAAACTTGAAAGAGGTGGCCAAAGTCGCTGTGCAGTTGTCATAATCACTTTTGAGGAGAGAGAAGGTAGCGTTACAGGGCAGAAGCAACCATGGAGAACATGAAATGAGACTGTGCAATGAGATTTGTTGCAGGAGCAGCTTGGCCTGCCTCTAACCTGCTTCCCTGCCAAGGGTCTCCCTTTTCAGGGCTGGATTCAAAAATTCTACAAATCTTTGCTCTCTGCAGGCCACCCGGGACCTTGCGCAGTATGACGCAGCCCATCATGAGGAGTTTAAACGCTACGAGATGCTCAAGGAACATGAGCGACGCCAGTACCTGGAGTCTCTGGGAGAGGAACAGAGGAAAGAGGCAGAACGAAAGCTGGAAGAGCAACAGCGCCGACACCGGGAGCACCCCAAAGTCAACGTGCCTGTAAGGACCCCCATGGGCACCCATACCCTGGAAGCCATAGGACTGAAGTAATTAGAACTACAACTCCCAGGAGCCCCTGAGGCAAAAGGTCTTCCTTTACCAAACTCCCCTAGGGGCTGTTGGGAATTGTAGTTTTCTTGATGGGGGGGTACCTTTGTTGGATAAGGGTAAGGATTTTTCTCAGTCTCACCCATGGCACCTGGGCTCCTTGCTCATAAGCCCCTGGCTCTTCCCTCCACAGGGCAGCCAAGCACAGTTGAAGGAGGTGTGGGAGGAACTAGATGGCTTGGACCCCAACAGGTTTAACCCCAAGACCTTCTTCATCCTGCATGGTAAGGGGGAAGGGGCAGGTGTTGTAGACCCATGTCAAACCTGGAGGCTCTGACTGTTCTAAGCCCTGTCCCTCAAAGTTGCTGAGTCTTCTATGGCATGCCAGGCCTCTTCTGGGATATGTCAGCCCCCCGGGCTCTAGATGCTGGCCAGTGTCTACAAGCTGAGTGGCTTTGGCAAGAAAGCTGGGCTGGGGGCCCAGGGATTTAGCTCTGAGGCTCAGGTGCTTGCCTGGTAAGCACAGGGTCATGAGTTCAATTCCTGATACGAGAAAGACAGACAGACAGAAAGAAAAGAAAAGAAAAGAAAAGAAAAGAAAGAACAAGACAAGACTTTTCTGGGCATGGTGGCACACTCCTATAATCCCAGCACTTGGGAGGCTGAGGCAGGAGGATCGTTGGGAGTTCAAGACCATCCTGGGCTACAAAGTGAGCCCGAGGCCAACCTGAACTGCAAAGCGAGACCCTGGCTCAAAAAGAAAAAAAAAGCTGGGCTGTGCCCTATAACTAGGCCTCCAGAGTCCTGGAGAATGATGTCTTGATGGTGGGGCGGAGTCACCTTCCCCTTCCGCCAGTCCCCTTGGCATCTGAGAGCAGGGCTTCCCCAGAGCTCAGTGCAGCCTGGGCCTCATCCACGCCCACAAAGCACTGGCGAGGACCAGGTTGTGTCAGACCAAGGGACAAAACAGGAATTCAGAGCTCCTCCCCTCCGAGCCAACCATATTGGAGGCCTCACCAGGCAGGATGAGGAGTACTAGTATTTCGCTAAAACTGATTAAAACAGTTTTAATGATGCCTAAAACTGCATCCCAGTTTTAGGCTTGCTAAAATACAGAAGAGAAAAAGGTCAGCCAAGAACTGATGGAATAAGTCCTCTTAGTCTCAGGAGGTGCAAAGAAGACAGCCACACCAGACCTGTAATCCCAGCACTCCTGGAGGCTGAGGCAGGAAGATTGCAATTTGGAGTTCTCCCTGGGCAATTTAGTGACACCCAAAGGGCTGAAGTGTGGCACAGTGTTAGAGCCCCTGGGGCTCAACACCTATTACTGCAAGAAAAAGCAAAGAACCTTCACCTGGGGTTAAGGGGTGACAGTAGTTAGGGAGCTTGATCAGGCTGGGACTTTTGTGTGTGTGCTTGTTTGTTTGTTTTCCAGTGCTGTCCAAACGAAGTCCAGAGTCCAGCCCAGCAGCCACCGATCCCAGTGGCTGCTGACAAACTGAAACGTGGCTTGTGGGACTGAGGGACTGAATTTTTTTTTTTTGAGGGACTGAATTTTTTTTTTCTTTTAGTTGTGATAAATGAAATTCTATTTATTAATTTAGGGTTTTGGGGGACAGGAGCTCACTCTGTAACCCAGCAGTGCTGGGATTACAGGGGTGCTGTACCACCCCTTGCAAACTGAACCTTTTTATCCAAAAATAATAATAATGATGATAATGCCTATAATACCAGCACTCTGGAGGCTGAGGCTGGTCTGAACTATAGAGTGAGACCCTTGGTAAAGCAAAACATGGGTGGGGGATACAGCTCAGTGGCATGGTGCCTTCCTGGCAAGCATGAGGTCCTGAATTCGATTCCTGATACCATAATAAATAATATACAAAACATTAGATCATGGAAATTTACCATGGTAATTATTTTAAAACGTGCAGTTCAAACCACACATGGTGGTGCCTGCTTTAATCCCAGCACTGGGGAGGCTGAGGCAGGAGGATCGCTATGAGTTTGAGACCAGCCTGCATGTCATGGCTGCAGGGCTAGAGAAATACTTGTGCAGGTGCGAGCCACAGAGAAAAGAAGTTGTTTGCTAAGTCATTTCCCAGGGAGAGGGGGGCTGACGTCCTGCAGTGTGCATGATACACTAATAGTTGTGTGGCCTTCTCCCATAAGTTAGTATCCCATAAGGCGCGGTGCCCTCCCTGCCAGTCCTGGGCTGTCCGAGCTGGTAACCAGAGCATCAGTCCTCGAAGTGTAGCCCAGCTGTTTGCGCATACTTGTAGGGGCCTTCGTGTCTTACCAGGAGCCATGCTGCTCGCCACTCTGCCCACTGCCTCTACCTGCCTGTTCCCAGTGTGAAACCAGAGGATTTCCATAATAGACAGAATAGTGACTGCTGTCCTTTGCGGGGCTGTACCATGTCTGGACCCATCAGTGTAGTGGGCGTCAGCCGGAGGTCCCTCTTTCCCTCTGCAGGAGGACTAAGTCTGTCATCCTGCAGTGTCTCCTGTGCTGAGTATGTCACAGGTCCCATGTTGCCAAAGCAGCTGACAACAGGCGGTTTGAGAACTCAGTGTGTTTTGCACATACATCCCCCAGCGCATGGAGGAGGGCCAGGCTACAGTGCTCCTGGGACGGGACATCCCTGTACAGAGCCAGCCCACTGCAGGGTATTTGGCCTGCACTTCCGCTGTCAGCTGCCCGTAACCTCCTCACAGGTGTGCAGAGCGGCATATACCGCTGCCGCTTCTCAATCGGGGAACACCGGCTTTTGGCCCCTTTGCATAACTTGTGACCAAAATCCACTAGGGTACTTCTGCTTCCCTTGATCTTGCCACAGGCCCCAGCCAAACCTGTTGTCATCTTTACTCACAGATGTAAGTAAGGCAGTCTTGTGGATTGGGCGCTCTGTGAAAGGGGCTAGAAAGGCTGCCCCTGTCCCAAACATGCCAGCCAGCCCATGTGCCAAGGTCGTGTCCCTTAAGCATTCTGTAAGCAGCTCCTCATGAGCGCTGCGGTACCACAAAGCGGGCCTCGTTTGGTGCATACCCATTTCCCTTGGCACGGACGCTACCAGGGATCAAACTCACGACCTCGCGATTGCCAGGCAGGCGCTTAAGCCCGAGTAGGTTGTCTGCTTTGTGAGTTGCTTTCTTGAACCAGTCTATCAAAGTCTGGTTAGCAGCACATGGAGGAGGTGCTGGTTATACTGCGGTTATTGCAAGTCACGTACACTGTGTGCGGGGTAGAGGCTGGCAGGCCTCCTCCTCCTCCTAGGGCTAGGGGTCCCTCTACCTTCATCTTCTGGTACTAGCAGGCCTTGCATGCAAAAACAGGGAACCCTCCTAGGGCTCCCCCTGGAGGTGGGGACTTAGATTCGTAAGATGCTGCAGGAGGAGGCCTATGTGCGCCTCTAGTCATTGCTCCAGGTCCTTTCTGTCCTCCGCTTCAGCTGACCTTCTTGCCCCATGTGGTAAAAGGGTAATGAAAAGCCAAGCCGCCTGCCTCACCAGCTCATGCTGGGAAGGAGAGAGCTGCATGTCTGTCACTTCTGAGGCTTTCAGAGCATCCTTGGGTTCCAGACAGACCAAGTTCTAGTCCTCGAGAGCCTTCTAATCCCTTGAAAAGGTGGCTACAGATAACCAAGGTGAGGCCAGGGGAGGAGGGTGTGTGTGTTGGTCTCCCGGCCAGCAGGGAAGGGACACACCTAACCATCCTGCCAGCTGCCACGGTTGTGGCTGGGGCCTGGAGAGGTACTTCTGCAGGTGAGATCCCCAGGGAAGAGGAGGCACACGGGCATCAGTTCAGAAGGCAGGCAGAAGGAACAGCTGTGTCTGTATTGTTTATTCCTTAAGAATATATGCTGTCATCACCTGTTTACATTCTTTGCTGGGCCTCACCAGCGCATGTGTAGTTTGCTGCAGCTAAGTTGTGGTTGCGTAAACATATGACGTTCAGCCCCTGTGCTAGACAGTGGCTTCACATCCTTATGTCTGCTCAGGTGACCCCAGACCCAAGCTTTAAGGCCACAGCATCCCCCACATTGAACTACATAGCAAGAGTCTGACTTAAAGCAAAACAAACAACTAACAACAAAACAAGAAAGTGCAGTTCAGTAAAGTTAAGCACAATTACCACATTCTGCAGCCAATTCCTAGAAGTCTTTTTGTCGTGCCAAACTAAAACTCCTGACCCTTCCAGCAACTCCCCATTTCTCCTTCCTTTCAGCCCCTGGCACCCAACATTCTGCTTTCTGTCTCGGTGATTTTGTGGTTGATGTTGGGAATTGAAACCAGGCCTCCCTCCCAGAGCTATATTCCCAATCTGCTTTTTACTTTTTATTTTGAGACAACAAAGTTTCTCAGGCCAGGGATTTATCTCAGTGGCATAGTGCCTGCCTGGCAAGGCTGAGATTGTGAGTTTGATCCCCAGTACAAAAAAAAACAAAGTTGCCCAGGCTATGCTCAAACTTGCAATCCTCCTGCCTCAGCCTTCTAGAGGGAGAGAGACATGGTCAGAGTCTGGAGTCAGCCTGGAGGCCCAGCTGGTTAGATGTACAAATGGCAACACGAAGGTTATGAAGGGAACTCCAAGGTGTTTGGCTCCAGCAGCAGGAATGATAAGATGTTAAATTAGAGCTGTCTATGCTAGGTGTGGTAGTACAGGTCTGTAACTCTCAGGAGGCTGAGGCGGGGGCTCACTGAGAGTTTGAGGCCAGCCTGAACTACATAGTGAGACCCTCCCTCAAAAAACAAAGAAATGAATTTTTTTTTTTTTTTTTTTTTTTTTT
>PVJX010032472.1:0-20403 GCA_004027295.1 Dolichotis patagonum
CCCCAAACCAGCAGCTTCTGGAGTCCAGGGTTGTACAGTGAAGCCAGCAGGAGTGGACCAAGTTCTCCACTCAGGAATAGTGGGCCCTGCCATGCTGGGGCCCAACCTAGGGTAGCTCACACTAGGAGCCTGGGGTCAGCTCCCTTCCTACCATCAAGAGTAGTCCCCACTGCCCTCAGTACCCACCTTCCCATGTTAAAGCCCACCCTGCCCCTGCACTCCCCCAGCTAAGATGTGCAGAAGACCCTGTGCCCTTCCCTGAGATTCTCCATGGAAAGGTGCTTTCTGCAGCAGCTCTGGCTCCGGCTCTGGCTTCGGCTCCGGCTCCTGCTCCTGCTCCTGGCTCCCCTCCTCTCACCCTAATCCAGAGAAAGGGGCCTTGGCCTAAGCCTCTGACCCCACCACCTGTAACCCACAGGATGGGGGCAGGCCAGGCCGCTCTTCCCAGTGCACCAAGCAAAGGTAGCAGTGGGGGCTGTACCAGGCTACTTGAGCCCCGCCGCCTGCAGACTAAGTAGGCATTCCCTGTGGGCTCTCTGCCAGGCTCCTACAGCCCCTCCGGGCTCGCTGTCGCTGTCACTCTCCCAGGGAGCCACTGTGACCGTGTTACAGGAAGCATCCTCAATTCACAGGGCTGGCTTCTCAGGGCCCATCGTGATCACCTGTGGGTGCAACGGAGCATCCACACCGCCCCCATGGTCCTGCATTGGGTGCGGGGGAACCTGGCTCTGTCAGAGAAGGAAACTGGGGAGCCAGGCTGCACCCACTGCCAGCACCTTACCCAACTTGGTGAGAGTAGGGTGCGGGTCTTGGGGCCCCTTCAGGTACTGCAAGGCACTCTTCTCTACTTATATCCTCCATCATGGGACCCTGTGTCCCCCCAGGCCAAACACACAGGTGGGCTCAGGACCCAGCTTCTGCAGACACTGGCATGGCAGGGTCACAGAGGCCTCCTAGGGAAATTGCCTGTGTGGTCCTCTGCTAGTCACAGATGGAACTTGAGGAATAGCCCTTCTTCCCTTGGGAAAGAGCAGGGCCAGTACTGGGGTTATGGAGTCCCTGGGCTATGCAGGACAGTTGGGGATTTTTTGGGCACTAGTGAGGGAAGCCTGCAGACCTGGAGCTTCTCACACAAGAGCCAGCTGGACCCCCAAGTCTAGGAGTCATTAAAAGGGCTGGGCTCGGAGAAGACTCCTGGGACACAGTGGCCCACCCTCTGCCGGAGAGGTCAGCACCCACCTGCTGAAGATGTCTCCTGAGAACTCCTTCAGGTACTGCAGGGCATCGGCCACCTGCTGGATGGCTTCCTTCTGCCACAGGTCTGGCTGGATGAGAGGGATGGCGTAGGTCTGGCCAGCTGAGAGGTGTTGGCTCCTCACTTTTGGCATGGTGCTGTGGATGACGCAGAGCATCAGGACCATTGGCAGGGTGTTTGCATGACAGTGGGCAGTGCCCAGGGGCCCTAAGCACAATAGGAGTACAGGCCAGTGAAAAGAAGGCTCAAGGAAAGAGGGTGCAGGGTGGAGGACCCTGAGGAGACACAAGGAAGGAACTCTAAGGCACACATGTGCTCGCCTTCTGGGAACCTCTGTTCTTTCCATCTCCCATTCTGCAGATTGAAATTTGCCTTCGTTTTTTTTTTTTTTGTTTTGTTTTTTTGTTTTGTTACTGGGAATCAAACTCAGGACCTTGTGCTTGTCAGGTAGGTGCTGTGCCACTGAGTTATATCCCCAGCCCTGCCTTTGCTCTTTAAGAAGTCTTAAGTTTCAAGGACAAAACATACAAAGGGCATCATGCCAACATCTTCCTCAAGCTGCAGCACTCCTGGTGCCTCTGTAGTCTCCTGAGTTCTCCCTTTTCCCCCCATGGCTCCTCCACTCTCTGTGGCCTGCATTTTCCTATCTGAGATGATCGGTCTGCTCTTCCACTTCCCCAGCATCCAGCTCCGCTCCACACTCACACTTCTGGGAAGCCAGGCCCAGGTTCCCAGGCTGAGCCCACTGTGACTCCGCAGGGCCTGGAAGTTATTCCCCACTCCCCACTGCCTTCCTATTGAGCAACCAAAGGGGCCAGCAAATTCCCCAGCCTGGGAAAGGCCCTACCCTCATCAGAGACCACCATAAGCCTTTCACGAAACCCCTGCCCTGTACTAATCCTGATGTGTCTGCTGCCCCTGACTTAGTTCAGTCCTTCGCTTTTCCCATCAGTAGAGGGGAAAAGAGAGAAAGTGCTTTCTGTGCTTGTCCTGGGATGAACCCCTCCTTAGTTACACATCTGGGTGTGTGAGGGAGAAATCCAGGCTCAGGTCTCCTCCACAAGGACCTGCGGGGAGTGAATACAGCCACTCTGAGGCTTCCTCCTGGGGTCTGCAGACAGCTGCTGCTCAGCTGTTAAGTGGAGACCAGGGCCAGATTCCTGATACCACAAAAAAGCTTATGTGAATTAAAAGCACTACGTAACTGGATTCTGACCTAAGGATCAAATTAATCATAATGGTCTCCTGTTACCATCCCCTCTTCTAATAGCAGGTAGCCCTTAAATAATTATCATGAAGATAGTCACTTGAACCATCTTTTAGTATATTTTCATATGCTACAACATCATCACCAGTATTAACAATGCTCATTACTACTAATAATTATTCAATTACCTGATAATGCCTACACACCTTAGAGCCATTCCACTCCTTCTCAAGAATTATTTCATTCTTAGTGAGTTTCTCTTTATCTCGAGTTTCTGATGAGGAAATGGAGGTGGACCAACCAAGTAACACTGTTTTAATCATCCAACTGCTACTTGAGATCAAGCCAGAATTAAGTTGTACTGTGTGAATTCAGAACTTTGGTGACTTACCAGTTTTTTGGGTTTTTGTTTTAATGCATTAAAATGCAAATCTTAAGAAATCAAAAACCTCAGTCCCAGGTGTGAGGCACTGTCTGAGCCCCAGTTATAGGGCAGTTTTTGTCTAAGGGAAGGTGCTGGGGCCCTGCACCTGACCCACCTGCTCCCCAGCACTTTCTGGACCTGAGGCTGGCTCTGTCATCTCCTCACTGCACTTTGACAGTGAGAAAGCCCAAAACAGAGAACAGTCACCTTCCTAGAGGCCCTCGGCCTCCTTGAAAAGGATCTACAGCCCCCTCGGAGGGCACAATCAATACTGCTGGGGATGCAGTTGCAAATAAAAGCAGCCCACCTTGGGGAGTTTTGTTATTGGAAGTCCTGGCTCCATAACTGCTGCCTGCAATGATTCTAGGCCTCTGACACCTCCTGCCGGCTCAGCTGCACTTGTAATGCTTTCCATAGGCACATTGTTTTTTCTCTTTTCCTGAACCCACTGAACTCCATCCTCAGCCCTCTTTTTATGTTTTATTTTGAGACAGGGTCTCCCTAGGTCGCTTAGTTGCCCAAAGTGGGCTGCCTGTGACTTGCGACCCTCCTGCCTCAGCCTCCCAGAGTGGCAGGTGTTGTACCCCAAAAAACTAGACGACGTCCAAAAGGGAGGTTGAAAATAGCGCTTTTTATTTTTAGCTGGCACCTGTGACACAGACGTGATGGAGTTTGCAGTCTGTGCAATTAGGTTACATTGGTAAGGGGAGTTTTATATACCTCACTTATCTGCATGACAGATCCTCTTCCATGTTTGGGAAGTTTTCAACTATTACTTCTGTGGATAGTTTTTTTTTTAATTTCATTTGTGTTGACCCCACCTTTTTTGTTGATATGCATCACTCGTAAATCATTTTTCTTTGTGTTGCCTTGCAGCTGTTGAATTGTTATTTCTTGATTCCTCATTATTTTTAAGCGATCACTAGCACTTTTACTATCACTAGCAGCAATACTGTCTTCAAGGTCTGAAAGTCTATTTTCAGTCCCTTTTAAGCAGTTTTGCTAGCTTTTGATTGACTTTTTAATTTCCTGGATATCTCATTGAATCTGTTTCATTCATTATACTTCCTTCCTGTATTGTTCATTCAAAGTTTTCATCATTTTCCTATGCTCCTCTTTTTTAAAATCTATGTCTTCTTTAGATATTCTCAGCAATTCTTTCATTTTGCTCTTGATTTCTTTTTTTACCTGATATATTATTTCTCATGTGATTACTTTTACAGTCTCATCAAGTTGTTTCTTTACTTCAGTTGCTGTCCTCTCAGAGATTTCAGGTATGCGACTTCCACTGTCTTCCATGACAAATCTCCCAGACTTGTTCTCTGTAGAGGTCTGAGATTGCCTTTTGCTCCTTCATCTTTACATTCTCTTGGGTTCTTCCCAGCAAGACAATTGTGGAGTCCCAGGGAATTCCCACCTTGGCTGACCCTCTGCGGTGAGGGGAATGGGAAACACCTGGGAAATACCTGGGTTTCTTTGACCCCAGGTTCCTAGGGAGGTAGCAGGGCATGGGGCAGGCTTCTCCAGACTTGTGCAGCTACACTGAGGCTTCCCCAATAGCCAGGGGTGCATGGTGGTAGGCCTGCTGCTTCTCTCAGCCTGCATGTGTACACCAGGACTCCCCTGATGGTGGCAGACACACAGAGGTGTGTTTGTCTGATTCTCCTGGTGAGTGATGACTGCTTGAAGGAAGCTTGGGTCACCATTGTTGGCATGCAGCACACAGGGAATATTTGGCTGTGTGTCTCTGCCCACAGGAAGGAAGCCTTGTGATGGTGGGGGCTGGCACATAGGGAAAGATCTGGCTGTGTCTACCTGCCTGCCCTGGCTGACAACAGGAAGCAAGCCTTTGGATGGTGGTAGTGGGTGCATAGGGGTGGATATGGCTGCATCTCTCTTCCTATGCTGCAAGTATAGATTAATAAATGAAAAAACAATGATAGAAAAAATATGGAAGTTTTATGAAAATGGAGCGCAAAATATAAGTGCAAACAATGTAAGTATATTGCCACAAAAATGTAAATAGCATAAATGATTCAGTTAAATATAAATTGTCAGTTGAAGGGAAAATCACAAATTGAATTGCATTTTGTTTTTCAAAGGACATACTTAAGCTAAATAAATATGGAAAAATTCAAAGACATGTTATGGCAGTAAGTACAAAGATATTACTGATCAAATGAACACCAGAATAACTCTGGTATGTAAATAAAATTTGAAATAAAAACAACTTAATGCATACTTCATTTATTATTGTATGGAGGTTCAAATTATCACAAAAATTTAATTGTGATATTATAAATCATGACATTTCCAGATATTGTAGCCTCAAACAAATCAAAAATAAGAAACTGAGGAATTTAATGATGAGGAAGGGGAGGAAAGAGATATGCAGAGAAATTTAGAGGAAGGAAAAAAGAAACAAAAGTAAGGAATTATATGGCTTTATACTAATAAATCACAACAATCCTGTCTTAAAAGAAAAAAATTCTATGCATTAATAGAATATTTCAAAATTAAATTAGCAAGCTGAATTCATCATACTGATAGCTATATTCCATAACAGAAGAGTACATATTCTGGGCCACAGGCAGCTCAGTCAAACATGTGGAAGGCCAGAGTTTATTCTACACTACTGCAGAAAAGTAAAAATAAATGTTCTTTTCATTCACATAGAAATTATTAATAAGGAGTGAACATGAACTGGGCTCTAGGTGAAGAAGCAACACATAGCAGGTAATACGGTGCACACTCATAATCACAGTATTCTGGGAGCACGAAGCAACAGAATCATAAGTTCAAGACCAGCATGGGAAATGTAATTACATAGCAAGACTCTGTTTTAAAGTTAAAAACTAACGAAGACAAAGAATAATTAAGTAGAATACAGGACATTCTTAGTTGTGCTCTTGAAGGAATTTCTGATATCAAGGGATAGAAATGTAAAATTTTCCTGGACTGAAAAAGTATTTATGATTCTGTTGTAGAAAAGATGAAGAGAATGGGGCTATTTGGAATAAGTACTCCAAGAAATGTCTATTTTTGCATTGCCATTGTTTTTATATTTTTAAACTAAAAAGATGATTAAAAACTATAGTCTTGCTAGTATACAAAAAGAGTAAATAAGATACAAAAGTTACAATAGATATAGTGAAAGGGAAAGAAACTGCTCAAAAGGAAATCATTGTTCGATCAATTTTGCATGACTATCTCATAATCTAAGCAACTATTTTGAAGATAACAATATGTAATATAAAACCACTGTTAAATTCCTGTTATTTTGAAATCTTTATCATTATTTTGTTGTTGTTGTTGTCGTCATAATAGTTTGGCTTTTGTTGTTTTTAGTTTATTTGCTTGATTACTTTCTAATTTTTCTGTGCTTTTTTTTCTTTAAAGTAAAAAAAAATGATGATAAAATTTACTATCTGGTATCTTCTTCCAGTCATACCAATACTACATGCTTGTCTGATATGTTCTTGTCTTTTTAATGATTCTTCCTTTCTGGACTTCTGAATTCTATCTAATTTTCTTGGTTTTTGATGACACTGTAACATGAAGCATTTGATGATACGTTAATTTGTGCAATTATTTTAGTTCTTGGTACAAAGGACTATCTAAAACACACAACATAAATTATTTTGCTCCATTCTTTGTATTTTGCTTTGGACATGTGGACCTTTTCCTCCATTCACATAGTAGTAAGGGTCTTAAAGGGTCTTAGTTATGTGGTTTTCTTTAGGTATAAGTTCTAAGGCCATAAAAGAGTCAACTCATTCAAAGACAGATTATATTTCTTAGTAGTTTACTCTTAACTAGGACACTGTCTTTATACTAGATATTCTAACAAATGTACCAAAATCTAGGTGTGTAAGATGACAATTACACATTTTTAACATCTGTAGAAATGAAGAAAATTAAGAGAGCCTCTGCTTCCTAGTTTGTGAGTGATGGCATTGTTAATGTCTCCTCACATGGCAGGATGATGAGCTAGACTGACTCTTGTAAGGACACTAATCACACTCATGAGAAATTCATCATTATGACCTCATCTACCTTCATTAGCTCCCCCAAATCAACCTTGCAACACATCATATTGATTCTCCGGGTCTTACCATATGAATTTGGAGACAGGATGGAAGCATTTAGTTCACACAAGTTATTACACTGTATTGAATGATAATCATGCATTGTGTCTTTTCTCTAAGGACATCTAGACTCCGCATGTAGGCTACTAGTAGTGACCAGGCCTTTCTAGCCTTTATTTTTACTAAAAAACAGATCAACAGGAGTCCTTGTCTTTTCCCCAACATATCTCTGGGATATGAGTTCCAGAATTTCCAGCACAGCCATTGGAGGATACTGGAAAGTCCCCCATTTTGCCAACAGGACACAGTGATACCCTAATTACACCTGCAGGGGAGAGCACAGTTTCAACAGCAGTATTAACAGGAACATCATCGGCAACTTCTCACACTGGGCCACTATTTCCACATATGAAGATGGCTGGTCTGGAGACAGACAATGTCTCATTCAGTGCCACTGTCAGGTGCCACAAGCTGGTGAGCAGAGACTGGGCTCATGCATATCTCAAAGTGTAACATGACAAAGGGTGAATGTATGGAGACTAGGATGGTCACCCACACTATGCCTGTGGAACTGAGGCCAGAGAGGAGGAAGCAAAGAAGAGTTTTGGAACTTTGAGTAAGGTTGGTTATTACTAGTCTAAAATCCTCAGGTAGTAAAGAGGATGCAGGATCTCATTTTGCCACTTTAAGCTGCTGCATAGTACTTTTTAATTCTAATATTATGCTTGAGATCTACTCTCTGACATTTTTCAGGTTCATTTTCTTTTGAGCTTGTCTTTGGCTCTTTTGATCCTGTGAGTGACAATGATCAATTTCCTTCTGTGTCTCAGATGGCCACCAAGGACACATCTCTGCACCATGGCATGGTCTCCTTGATGCTTCCTTTCAGCTGAATCTGGGTGGTACTGGGCATTACAGAAGTTATGAAAGGTCTTCAGTTTATCTCAGATGTGAGAACAGAGATGGACAGGAACAGTCTGTGTAGCATTTTTGAAAATGATCTCCAATGATGCCGTGATCACCAATGCCTCTGGTAGGAGCATAACCTGTAAACAAATTTACTATCTCCCTTTCACATCCCCATGCACTCAGGAGATGGCAAAATGTTTGAAGAGGCCAGCAACGATAAAAGTGCATTTTCCTTCCGTTAATAATTTAATTTTAATCATCATTAGGTTCAAAAGCTCCCTGTCTGTTAAAATACACTCTGCCTCTTTTGTCTTTTCTTTCCTTCTTCTGTTTGGACATTCTAATCATTTTTATTCCTAGAAATTGAGCTCAATGATTTGTATCACTGCATTACAGCCCCAGATTGCAGCCTTTTTTGGGCTGCAGGGGACTGGCAAGGGGCGACAGAGAGATGACTCCAGAGATCAGGCTGATAGCGCAGATCTGATTTTATTGAGGAAGTGCAGGAGTATATATAGACTGAAGAGGAAGGGTGAAAGGGAGCTCAGAGGAAGGGCAGAATTGAGCTTCAGGAAGGGCAGAAGTAGGCTTAGGGAAGGTGGGGATGCACTGCAGGGCAGGATACAAACAGGGCGGCCCTGGCAGGGATGCTCTACTTGGTGTGCTGAGGAATGGGGAGTCTGAGTGTGCTCAGACTCTCTCTTCTGCCAGGGCAGCCAGCCATACCTCAGGACCTTGACCTCCCACAGATTCCCCCTCTTTTTTTATTAATGCCAATTGTATGGAGGTCATCATGGCTTGTTGAAAATGTAGGGTGTGGACCCAAGTGCATAACATCTGTAAGACAAAGAAACCAATTAATCCCAGTAATCCCAGGAGTCCCACAGTGAGGAGATTAGAGGGTGAAAAGAAACATTGTAGATTATGTCAGAGGTCAGTGAGTATAGTATCAGTCAGCACTGGCATTTGGATGGAGTCAATTGTCTGTATTTGGTTGGTAAATTGCAGTGACAGCTTCTAATAAGTGCTATTGTAAGGGCCTAGGGTCCAATCATGAAGGGACATGCGTGCAGCTGAAACATTGGTAGGCTTTGTAGTAATGCAGAGCATCACAGAAGGATATCGTTGATCACAGGCCATTGTAGCGACATGCCACAGATGTTGTAGTCTGCGTCTAGAAGGTCTACTTGTTGCTAAAGGTTTAAGAAAGCCATGTGGGTGTAGGCATTTATTTGTTTCTGCACTCCAAAGGTCTCAGCAGCAGAGCTGGATAGGTTATTGAGAGCCTGGGTAGTCACTGTTGGTTGGGTGAGGGAGACAGCAGCATTGTCTCCTGTGGCAGCAGCTCAGCAGTACCCTGGACAGGACAGGGAGGAGGTTTTGGGCTTGGCTGTAGCATGCTTTAATGGCTCCCCATGTGATGGGGTGGTGGTGGTGGTGTTAGGGATGCACCTCCTCCTGCATCGAGTTGGTCCACCCCCTGGGCAACTGTCGTTGAGTGTCAGTTGATCCATCTCTGAGGTCAGCAGCAATGGCAGGCCAGACATCACATGTGGGGATCCACACGGGGTGAGGGGCTGTTTCTGGAAAGATACAAGAAAATACTCTACCCTGGATTAATGGGGGAGCAGCGGATTGCCATTGTTGACTAAGGAGGTTTTTCTATCTCACCAGAGGAAGCGGAGTGGGAGGGGCAAGTAATGGGCCCCAATGTTTGTGAATAGGAGATAGCCCTTTTTTGTCAAATGTTAATAAATTCATAGTGCTAAGGGATTTAGTTAGTAGTTCATCTGGTGTACCCCGGGGGCATAGGTCCCTCTCTGTTTTCATTAAATTTGTTAAGGCAAGATTGGTATGGTTAATGATGGTCTGTCACTTGGGGTTTTAAGGGAGTCCATGATGTAGGGAAATGTTACATTTGGAACAGGCATTTATGAAGGAGGCACCAGTATAACAAGGACCATTATTTTTTAACAGCCAAGGCTGCTTTAACATTTGAATACCTGTAGAACAATAGCAAACAATTACATAGTTTACATAGAAAATTTAGAAATCAAACCATATACAATGTTGTAGCATAAAAAAAACCATGATGAAATATTGTAACACACTTAAATCTTCATGTTGACAGCAAAGTTCTCCTTTTTGGTTAACCATCCCTAACTAATACATAAAAGATTTTACCTAACTTATCATTTAGGGTAATATTACATCTCATACGCATTTGTTAGAGGCAGAGGTCTGAATCTAAACCAAACTCTGTCACCATAAACAATCCCCATTTTACATTTTGGAAAACCAGTATATCTGGAAGCATGAATATATGAATATGCCATGAAGTTAACAACAAGCATTTTCATAACCATATGAAAATCTTTGTATGGGCATTTTTTAAATCAAAAACCTTTTGTAGTACTGCTTTTCATGATGACCAATGTGAACATATTACAATAAGATTTTCATATAAGTTTAATTGAGGTGTCTCCCAGAAGGCTATGGAGATCATTGGAGCTTCCAATCAATGAACAAGAGGTGGTAAAAGGTTACCAGGTGGCCACTTTCTTATTCATCAATTGAAGTCCCACCCAACAATCCTAACCCCAAAGGATATTTGTGTAATCATTTTTATAATAATTTTTTCTTAAGAAAACTCCAATCACAACATTGAACATATTATTTTTGAACAATGATAGATTCTCAAATTATTATAAGCAACAATGTACACTACATTTACATGATGGACTTTAGCATCATTTTGACTAACTGGGAACCCAGGTGGAAGTATGTGTTGTAATTTTATAACTCAAATAAATCATGAGTAAATGATCTATAAATGCAAAAGAAAAAGGAAAAAGGAAAATTGCTGAGCACAAAATTTAAAAAAACTGTTCACAAATGGACAAATGGACAAACATGGACAGAGAATCTGTACAGATTCAAACATACATAGAAACAAACACAGAGTTGTCAGTGTCCATGAGAACTCTCCAAGTCATAGACTGGACAAGCAGACAAATTCACAGGCAGACTAAATAACATCTTACACAATCAGAGTGCACTCAAATATATTTTAGTCAAATTGAATTACACAAATTTTCTACAGCTGTACATTTTGTAATTTTAAATAGACTAGTCAGATTTGTTGGAGGTCAATTAGCAGAGATCTCTTATCAAAGAATTTGAAAAAGACAAAATCTTATCTATAATTAACATTTTTGTCACAGGACTTAACATGTACTGCTATCATCTATTTGGACCTTTTTTATTTGTGATTACCATCTCCTGGGCATCTTGGGTCAAGTCTAGCTTCATCCTTTTCTATCGATTATGGTGTGGCCTCCAAGGCATCAATGTCATAGGACTGGGCATCAGCTTCTTGAGAGGAATCAACACCTTTTCTGGGTTTGGGCTCATGATACAGCTGGACAGCACACACTGGCACCCAAATAGGCCATTTAGATTTTCCTGGAAAAACACAAGCATACCCTTGACCCCACATTAGCACTGGACTGGGTGTTTTTATTATCCAGTATGAAGATTTTTCCAACGGACTATTTTTAGACTTTATTTTATTGCATTATCTTTCTGCTGCAGTAGTTACATCTTTATTAGAATTTAAATATTTTAAATGGTATATACTGCCAAATGAAATCTATTATGAGGTGAACTCTCCCTTGATTTTTTGAAATTTAAATTTTGAGCACATTTAACTACTTTTAGACCTCAAGATTACAACAAATTTTTGTGGTAAGGTGTAAAGAAAATGGAAACTGCATTTTATAGTTAGGTACCTTGGGCTCTCTTGTTACATGCAGGTGGTGCTCCTTATTTGGGCTGGAGACCCCACTGTTGTTGGGGATCTCAGCACAAGTACAGTGTAAACTCTGGATTTATAAAGCATGTGCACAGGTGATAGAAAAAACCAGAGTAGCTCGGGCAGGCCAGACCCATGTCCTACCTCTCTAATAAGTATCAAAAGATCCAAAATCCCTAGGTACCTTCTCTTTACTTACAGATTTCCCAATTTTTTTCAAGGGAAGAATAACCAATTGAGCAATACAATAATCTAGGGAGATTGGAACTGTGTTTTTAGTAGATTGAACCATAATCCTGATTTTTCCTTACAGTTTAAACAAGCAACATTGTTTTTTACCTTCCTTCTCTGGTCTAAACTCCAGGCTCCCCTGGAGTTTGGTGTCCTCCCCTTCCAGGGGGCCTGTAAGAAGCAGGGAGAGGAGCAGAAAGCAGCAGTTTCTATTAAGTAACATTTTAAAATCTCGAGCAGACTGTCCAATGGTATCTCTCACAAGGGGCATTGTGGTTAGTTTGGGGTATAGAAAAGGCAAATTTTGGTTGGTCTTCAGGGTGTAGGGAGATGGAAAAGAAGCAATTCATTATATCAATAATACCTGTGAGTTATATTTGCTGTTTATTGGGTCCTTGTTTTTTAGCTGGGTTGAGGGTTGTCCTGTTTGGAGTTTAAAGGGCTGTAATCTCTATCAGTCTTAGAGAAGCAGTCTGTCTCCCAGAGATAACCATGTTTGCATTTGGGGCACATTGTTGTTCACATTCATCCTTATAGATAGCCAGACAGTCTAGGTATTAACTGCTATGAAAAATGGCTCTCACTAGCTGTTTCCAGTCAGTGGGCCAATTAAGTTCCATACTGACTATTCCAAGGAGTTGTTGGGCAAAAGGTCCTTGGATGCTGTCCTCCTTGACTGCCTCCCAGAGGCACTTTAAGGTGGTATGTTTGTGAGGATACCAGTGCAAAGGGTGAGCAGGATTCTGATGTAAATTAACAGGAAACACATCATTTATCTCTTTTTCCCATTCCCAATGTTTTGCCTGATTATCTCAAGTACAGCACAAGCGCTCATAATAATCATGCCATTCTGTAGTGGTAGACTGAGATTTTTCTATTTCTATTTGTCTGACAGTAGGATTTCCATGGATCTTTAGGGTGTAGTGACCCGTGATCGCCAGTAGGTGGTGCTGCCAGGTAGGTAGGCGGGTCCTCCCTGTCAAGTTCTGCTTTCATCATTTGACAGGGTGGAGGTTGTGGCCTGTCAGCATGTGGTGAACTCAGCTGGGATGGGAACCCTTCTCTAGGCACTATCTTTGGAGCCTTTAAGGGCTTGAGAGAAGGGTAGATTTTCAGTGGAATAGAGGCCCTCTCCTCCATGGAGTTTACTCAATCCCACTGACTCAGCAAAAGATCGTGCTCCAAGTCAGGTAAGGGACAGACACCCCACGGATGCCGCAGCAGTGCAAGTGGCAGGATCTGCTAATAGTGGGAAGGCCTCTGCATCGACCCCAGTGATGTTGTCTGAGCCAATCAAACACACTTGATGGTAAGTAAAGCAGGTTGGAGCCCCAGGGGAAAGACTTTCTTCCTATGTTTCTCAGGTGCTTGGAATCGTTTTAGGAGCCGAGTCCAAGTCTAAGGGTCCCATATGCAGTTAGAGTGAAGCCAAGGATTAAGGGGGAGAAGGATACTGGGAAAAGGTGGAATAGGCAATTTTGTATTGCCTAGCCTGCAAGAGGGCAGCAACAGCTTGTGCCTGTGGGTGCTGCTCCTTGCAAAGTGTGAGGCCCAGGATGTGGGTGGGAGCCACTTACTGATTCCGAGGAGGCACAATTGTGCCATGTTGGTTGCCACTTGCAGCCTTTTTGGGGATGCGGGGGAATGGCAAGGGGCAACAGAGAGATGACTCCGGAGATCAGGCTGATGATGCAGATCTGATTTTATTGAGGAAGTGCAGGAGTATATATAGACTGAAGAGGAAGGGCAGAAGTGAGCTCAGAGGAAGGGCAGAATTGAGCTTCAGGAAGGGTGGAAGTAGGCTTAGGGAAGGCGGGGATGCACTACGGGCTCCCCAGGCTCTGAGTGGGCTGATCCTAGCAGGGATGCTCTACTTGGTGTGCCGAGGAATGGGAAGTCTGACTGTGCTCACACTCTCTCCTGTGCCAGGGTGGCCAGCCAGACCTCAGGAAATTGACCTCCCACACCAGATTATTTTCATTAGTATGTGTGTGTGGTACATGATGGTCACTTCACTGTGGACAGTTGGCACATGCACAGGACACATCTTGATTCTTTCTGTGGCCCATGTCCCTTCCTAAATTTGCCACCAATTCTATTATTTTTTGCATAATTTTGATGCGTTAGTCAATTTTCTCTTGTCTCTTACCCTGGTTTCTCAATTATTTTTACTAATTTTTGATTAATTCTTTTTTTCTGGCCATGATATTTCATGAGCCCTCATAAGTATTTTTCCCTTTAAGAACTGCTATAATTTTTGTATCCTGATTGTTTAACATTTAAATAGTTGGCTTTTTATTTCTCTGCTTGCCGTCACATTTTAAAACATTTCTGACATTTTACAGATGATTAGCCTTGATGACCTTGAGAATTCTAGAATTGTCTGACCATAAACTAAAATCTCTGAATTTAATATGGAGATGTATTGATTACTGAAATCAGGGGAGAGCTGGATATGATACAAAGGTATGCTTTCTTGTCTCCAATACAATAAATTTTTTCCCATTTATTCTGTTAATTTATCCTCTGTTATTTGGATGAATATGTGTATTTACTATATCTTTCTTTGTGAACATTACATATATATGCAATTAAATGTACGCAAAAATTATTCATGTCCTTATTTCTGGCCTTTTTAAAGATTTTGCTGTGTATGTGAAATAAAATCATTTATTTGTCACATTTATGTTTTATTTATGGCTTATAAGAAAAGCACCAATTTCATGTATGAAGTATAACTTAATTTCTTGGTTCCTATGTTAGTGTTTGCCAAGTCTTTTGGACTATTTTATTTTATTTTATTTTATGGGGTAAAATTAAACAAAACAAAACAGAACAGAATGGGACATAAGAAAGCATAAGTTTCAAAGCTAGACAACCAGAGATTTTCACTATCTAGCATATTTTCTCTTGTTTTCTTCCAAACGGTTGTCCATATCTTTGCATATGGGGAGCTCATACTAAATAACATAGCTAATCTTTTCACAAGATGTGTAGTTCACTGGCTCCCACTTGCTAAGGGGGGGGGCAGAGGGGACAGGGGACAGGACGACATGAGATGTTTGCTTCTTAGCCCACGTGCTGGCAGGATCACGGGCGCCCCCCAGAGAGGGGAGGAGTTTCTTGTTCTCCCAGCACCCTGAGTCAACTGCATGGTGCAGGTCCCGATGCCCCAGGGTCTCTCTCCTTCAGACTGCCAATAGTCTGCCACACTCACAGCCACCCCCCAGAGAAGGGAGGAGCTCCTTGTTCTCCTGGCACCCCGAGTAAACCACATGGTGCAGGTCCCGAGGCACCAGCGTCTTTCCCCTGCAGGCCCCCTAAAGTCTGCTGTACTCACCTGCTATTTCTTTCTGATGAATTGACCATTACATTTCCAAAGTTCTGAAATGGCCAACAGACTACACAAAGAATTCTCTTTAGGCTCTTGTTTGAAACCAACAGCTACAGCAATCTGCTGGCCTTGCTTCAGGGCCAATTCTTTTGGACTTTTAAATCATATGATCTTGTAATAGCATTTTATCATCTCTCTCCAACTCCTTATGGATTTTTGTTCTGCTTTTTTAAAATTGCTGATATAACAGTGATGCAAAGTGCTACGGAGATTCTTTGCATTCCTTCTCTTTTAGTGGGGGAGGTTTTGGTGTTATGCCATTAAATATTGTATCTCCATTAGTTTGGGGAATCATACCTCATAACAAATGAGTGAATATTCTTACATTTTTAAATTGCTTAGAATTTTTTAAATCAAGATATGAGAAAAATATTTCCTGGTTCCTAAATGGTCCTGTTTTTGTGTAATCTATTAATTGTTACCATTTTGTTAGCAATGTGGAACACTTAATAAAGAGTAAAATTCTAATCCTTCATGGTTTGTTGTTCTTTTATAAGGCTGTTTGGAGTATTTTGCATTTATCTTTAAAGGATTAGCTAATAAGTTATCTCAGCAAAATAACTTACAATGAATTCTTCTATATTAATATTCTATGAAAAGAAATTAGCTAATGGGAGGTAAGATGACTAAATGAAAATTGAACTAATTTTTGTCATCAGGCTTGTGTTTCAACATTACAACAGGTTAGTTGAATATGTTTATGCTGGTTTGCTAGGGATATAGTGCTGTTACTCAGAGTGGACATAACATATCTCCTTTAGATACAACAAAATTACTAAATCCTTCAAAACAATTACACAGCATTCCAGAGTAGGATCCACTATAAAATGCTCAACAAACTAACTAAACACCATGAAGACTTAATTTGAACTCAGTGGTATGCCTATTTTTCCTTTGCCTTTTCTTTAAATTCTAACAACTAAGTCTATTGTCATTATTTCTATGGGAGATATTTGTGTTATATCTGAAAAAAGGAGTGAATGTAGGAAAAACTTAATCGAGAGACTCACTGGATCAGAAGAGATCACGCAGATGTTAAACATCTGGTTCCCAGAGGGTCTTGTGGGCAGGATTGTCTTGAACTTGAAACCCCACAGGAAGTGGGTCCATCCTGGAAGCAGCCTGCACAGTAACAGCACTGAATGTGATTAACCACCTTGCCGCTCATTATCTCCCTCAATTCTTGAATTTCTTGAAATTGAAACTTGGCTTATACTATTTGTTATATTTAGAAACAAAATGTCCACCTTGAAGTCCTCAAGTTTTTTTTTAGATAGGGGCTTTTGGAAGATCAGTGGATTGTGTGGGCACCATACTCAGCTCCACTGAGTTCAGTAGCTAACTGTCCTGCTCACAAGTGGGGCCTTTGAGAAATGGATCATTGAGCTGAGAGATGGAAGTGTGCATTGTTCTCTCAGGCACCACCTTCATCTCTCTGCTTTTTGGCTGTGATGGGTTCACTATTTTTTCTCTGCCTTATCCCTTTTCCCCAGGGCCAGCCAACCATGGTATGAAACCAAGAGCTAAAATAAACTTCTCATTCTTAAGGTTTTGAATTGAATATTTTGTAGCAGTGATAAGAAAGTTACTAAGATGTTATTCTTAGCGTTGAGACTGATTTTGTTCCTAATATCTCCCCAACTTTAAGCTAATTGTAATTCAAGTTGAACATGTCTAAAAATTTCCAAACCATATTTTGCATTATCGTTTGTGGCACTGGAAGATCATTGACATACACCATTTTTAATGATGTCATAATGAAATGGGTACCATTTCACATGCAATCTGTAAAAATGTTCTAATCCTTTAAAAATAAAAAAAATCCTCCAAAATCTGAAAATATTTCAGGTCCCAGCATCTTGGCTAAGGGCAACACGATTCAGGAAATATCTAATGTTTAAAACTAAAGTACTATTTTAAAGTATTCCAGGACTTTACACAAAATAAAGCTCATCTCTGATGCTTGGTCAGAATTAAAGATAGTTTCTATCATGCCTGCTCACATTCCTGTGCTAAATCATTAAGGAGAGAAAGCAATAACTTGTATGTGGACTTTAAACTGTGTGGCTCTTTCTAGAATTTTTTTATAAAGCATTGTTTTTTCTGCAGAACCTGATAAGAAGACAGTATCTTACTGTGGGAGACCACCAAGCTGCACTCTCTGGAGAAATGAAGCCCCTTTCCTAGATCTTTTACTGACTTGTACTTCAACCCTGTTTACTGAGACATGCAAACCTGGCTGTATTGAAACACATGTTCCCTTAACTGGCTAACCAAGAATTGCATATCTCCCTGCCCCAACTGGTAATGGCTAGAACTGGGGCTTGAGCAGGAGTCTGTGACACTCCAAGGCTGAGATATGAGATAACATCTTAGCTGAGGCCATTGGACTCAAAAAGAATTATATTTTCTTGGCAGCAAAGGTGACAGCCTTGCATACATCAGGCTATTAGTGTATTGCTAACTGGAAGCCTTTGTACCTGGTACAATATTTCTCTATTTCTCTTTACAGTCAATGCTTGAAAAGCTTCTTTTACCTAGCACTTTGCTGTGATTTGCACCCACCTCCCTGATTTATACCAATAAGAACCATGAGCTGTTGGACTCCATAGCCATTTAAATTTTTTTTTTATTTTAAAAAGAATAAAGCAAAAGAGAGCAGAGCAAAGCAAATCAGAACAGAACAACATAAGGAACACAGCACTTTACAATAAGACAACTGGACATTAACAGTAGCTATCAAAATATCCCTTTCTCTGCTATAGTTGAGCAGTTTCAAATGCAATAATATCAACATAACAAAATAGTATAAAACCATTCAAAAGAATGAAAGAATTACAGGATATTCTGAACCGAATAACCGAGAATGATCAATGGCCACTATATCTCATTTTCAATAAAAAAATTGTTTATACTATACATATATTACATATACAAATATTAAAACCCCAATAAGACACAACATGATAGAACTGATGGTAATAGCAGAGTAGAAGCATGGCAGGACTTCTGAGCAAAACGATATTAAATTGGCAATTGCTGCCATAATGTTTTGTTTGCTTCAAAATAGCTGTTCATACAATCACGCATAATAAAGTTAAACAAAACAGAATAAAACCATTCCAACTGATGAATGAAAACATTGAAAGGCTTCAAAGCAATGAAATGGGAAATCATGATTACCATACAATCTTATGTACTCATACCAACTCTCATACTAGGGAGACTATATGGTATTTACACATTTGAGTTTGGTTTATTTCACTTATGAGTATGGTCTCAAGTTGTGTCCATTTATTTATATCTCAATGTGATCATTCTTTATAGCTGAGTAGTACTCCATTGTATAAAAATGCCACAACTTTTTGATCCATTCCTCAGTTGATGGGCACTTAGGTTGTTTCCAAGATCTGGCTATTACAAATTGTGCTGCTATAAACATGGGTGCACATATATCACTGTGGTATGATGTTTTCAGTTCTTCTGGGAATATGACCAGAAGTGGAATAGCTGGGTCAAATAGGACTTCCAAACCCAGCTTTTTGAGGAATCTCCAGACTGACCTCCACAGTGGTTGCACCAGTCAACACTCCCACCAACAGTGCAGAAGAGTTCCTTTTTCCCCACAGCTTCTCCAGCCTTTGTTGTTGGTAGTTTTTTTTTTTTTTTTATCCTGGCCATTCTTTCAGGAGTGAGATGGAATCTCAGTGTGGTTTTACATTGCATTTCTCTAATGACTAATGATGATGAACATTTTTTCATGTTTTTATTTGCCATTCATATTTCTTCATCTGAGAACTGTGTATTCATTTCAGATGCCCATTTTTGGACCAGGTCTTTGAATTTTGAGGGTCTGATTTTTTAAAATTCTTTATAAGTTCTAGACAGAAGTCCTTTGTCTTAGGGACAGCCTATTAAGATTTTTTTGCAACTTGTGGGTTTTCTTTTCACTTTGCTGGAAATCTCTTTCAACATGCAGAAACTCTTTAATAAGATAGACTCATAGCCTTTTGTTCCACAGAGAACACTGGTCATCCTAGAGCTTCTCAAGTGCAAAACTTTCTCTTTGTCTTTGTTTTGCATTCATATGCCATAGTGCTAGGTGGGAGGCTTGAACCCTCCATAGGGTTTTGTTGTATTACTGCAACTCTAAAAAATAGGTGATAAGATCAGGTTTAAAATTTCCAAATCATATTTTGCATTATCATTTGCAGCACTGGAAGATGTTTAATACACACCATTTTTAATGATGTCATAATGAAATGGGTACCATTTTATATACAACCTGTAAAAATGTTCTAATCCTTTAAAAATAAAAAAAAATCTTCCAAAATCTGCCTTTGCATAGACAATCAAGCCTCATGATGGGTTAAAAATGAAGTAGTTGATTCAATTCAAAAATATCTTTTTAAACTATTTACCAAGACATAATACATATAAGGCTCTATATTGTGTGTTAGGCCTGCTTATTTGACATATAATGGAACTTAATTTGTAAAACATTCATAAGTAGCTGATACATTCTGGGGCACAGAGCAGGTAACAGAAAGCCAAACTTCATCATTATGCATGGCTTTTCATTCTCTGATGACTGTGATCATGACCAGAATTCTAGACACAAGTCCAGCATTTCTGCTGGAAAAGTCATCATCATCCTTCTCTAACCTTGCCTCAGACCACAAACCAGTCTTAATTTAAGCAAAGAAATGTAATTGTGTCCCTAGTCTCCTCTCCCCAGCAGGCAAACAAATTGCTAAAGCAGAAGAAAAATAGTTCTAATGCTAACTGCTCTATGAGAAAAACAGAGTCCAGCTGGACTTTGAAGTCATTCCTAATTTGTATCCTATTTCTGATTGCCTTGCCTTGTTTACTAGCTACCTGAAAAAAAGTATGGCTAATTAATAATGTCAGTGAAAAAGTAAACTCTTCCAGTCATATATTGCATAATTGTTTGATGATGAGATTTTTCACACGTGCAACTTTTAATAATCTCTTGATATAATGAGGACAATTGGACAACTGAGGAAAAAACTCAGCCAGGTTAAGGGTATGCCAGGGTCACAAGGGGAAGAACAGTTTAA
>PVJX010032473.1:0-20403 GCA_004027295.1 Dolichotis patagonum
AGGTTCAAACATCTTTTTTGTTTGTTTTTGTAGTGCTGGAGACTGAACCCAGGACTTTGTGCATGTTAGGTAAGTGTTCTACCACTGAGTTACATCCCCAGCACTGGGCATCTTCACTTTTAAGCAAACTGTTTGAATCTTCTGAGCACCACATTTAAAAACCATTGATTAGATATTCATGGGATGACAATGAAACCTACAGAGACATTGCCTATCTCTCCATTGGTACAGCTTTATGGTGGCAGTAATCTTGTGGCTAATCACATAGTTTTCTCTCTCCTCCATGGCTTCCAAATAGTAAATTCTCTCACCATGAATACAATGCAACCTATTGTAAATAAATTAACTATATTTTTTAAAATGACATCTCATAAACACATTCTTGAAAGAGGGCTTCCAGAGCTACTTCACAAAGTGGCAAGAACAATGGGATAAGTGTGCTCAAAGTAAGGGCAGTATTTTCAAAGGATTTAATGGCAATGTGTCTTTTACTGTAATAAAATTTAAACATTCACCATATATTTTGATTACTTCTTTTATATATTTTCTTATAAACTGGGATAACACAGATAGAGCAATTAGTAAAATTTCTGGTTTCAGCATTTTAGATGACTTTTAAAGTATATAACAGAGGCAATAATCTAAAAGCAAAGCCCTTTTGAGTTAGATGAAAGAAGCAGAGCAAAGGGGCCAGGTGTTTAGCTTAGTGGTGTAAGTGCCTGCTTGGCCAGCACGAGATGGTGAGTTCAATCTCGGCTGAAAGAAAAAAAAAAAGAGGATGAAAGCAAAAGAAATATTGTTTTTGCAGATTATTTTTAACTCTGAAAATTTAATTTTAAATATTAAGACCCAAGTTTGGTGAAAACACTTAGATAATTAGGCTCTTATGTTATCCAAGCAACAATGCACAAAACATGTCACTAGTGTGTAATATTATTACTAACTCACACTAAGAACTTACTGTTTTAGGCATGGCAATAATAATTTTGCATTTATCATCTCCTTGATATTCATTTATGTTTCTATATTTAGATACTGAGGGCCTGTTATAAAATCAGAGAGGCTAAGTTATACATTCAATATCACACTAATGTAAGTGTTGGTAACAAGGATAAAACTCAGATCTATGACTCCAAAGTCTGAGAGCTCTTGAACACAGTGTTGTGTCCTGTGTCTCCATTTGGCTTATCTTTTATGCCAGGGTGGTCTGTGCTAGGGTATTCATTTCTTGGAAGTACTTTAATATATTTTTTAGGATTTTTTCAGTTTTCATTTCTGATTCAACTTCCAGGTGTTCTTGAAACTACCTTCCACAAGGCATTCACTTTCCCAGAAATTGCTCTATTTGCCTGTCAATTTTGTAGTTCTGCCAACAGCATTACTATCTGCCAATACTGCTGATGGAAGGCGTGTTTGATGGGTTGCTTTTGCTTCTTCTGGAGGGAAATGTAGGCTCATGGTTGGAAATCTAAGCTTTGAATTGTTCCCACTGGGTAAAACATAGGTGCTGCTTTCCTGCACTGCCTGGTGCTTTGGTAAAAATGTTTGTTACTCCTCTCCCCAAATTCACATGTTGAAATCCTACCTCTCAAGTTGATAGTGTTGGGAGATGGGGATCTCTGGGAAGTGATTAGATAGTGAGAGAAGAGCTCTTGTGATTGGAATTAGAGTCTTTATTAAAGAGACCACATAAAGCAGAAAGTCAACTAGCCTTTTCCACCACATGTAGATGAGAAGGTGCCATCTGTAGAAAGTGCACCCTCCCCAGAATTCAACCATGTTAGCATGTAGATCTTGATCTTTCCAACTTCCAGGACACTGAGAAATAAATTTCTGTTGCAGCACCATCTTCATTGCATTCTATTGATACTGTGATAAAAAACAGAATTCAAGAGAAGGGAATACGAAAGGGAATGGGTACTTCAAGTCGTGGTTCACTGGGAGACCATCTTTGGAAAATAGCTATCACATAGTCTTAACCTCTAACCATTTTTCCAGCTGGAGGAAAAAGACAAGCAAGTCTGTGGCTTATAATACTAATGTTAACAGAAGTAAAATTTTGAGTTTTCACCCATCTTTGAGCTGGTTCCCAGAAGATACTCAAGTTTATCTACTTCAAAGATTAGTGCTGCTTTCTGCCTACTGACTATTTTAATTAGCAACTGTTTCTGTGACCCCCATCTCAAACATTATGTTGATATTATTGCTGAAGTTTGACCTTGCTATTGTAATTATATGAGTCTTATTGCTTCTCTTTAAGGTGCAATAGTTCTCTGGTTTACTTTGGGGAGTCTATTTGCATCAGTGTTGCAATTTTTTTTTATTAAGCTCCCAAAATAATAGTTTAACTTCCTTATAATCTTAGAGATTCTTCTATTACTGGATTTTGGTCAAATTTCTCCAGGTCAAAGAGAATCTGGTGGCATTACTCAAGACATAGACAAATTTATCTCTCTATTCTCCACTCTAGTGACTATATATGGCATTCATTGCTTAACCCATGAGCTTCTTGATTAGAATGGCTATGTGTCAGAACTAGTGGGGCATTATGTAGACAGTACAACTGGGGATACAGGACCACTCCTTTCTACTCACCTTAATTTCGGCAACACCCCAGTGCCAACCCCTGACCTCTGTCCTAAGTCCTACTACCTGCTGGTAAAGATAAGATGCCAGCATTTCAGATCTTCCTGTGACCTACAATAAGTAGCCTTTCTTCACTTGGAGCTCACTGAAGTTTCATGCATATGGAGTGCATCTCATACATTCAATAACAGAGTGAATTATGGGGGAAAAAACATATGCAATGGATAGAGCTGACATGACTTGGCACCCTGTCAATCATGTTGTCAGTCACACTCTAGAAGATCCAACACAAGGTACCCTAGACCTGGAGCAACATTTTAAACTCTTAAACCCAATGCATTTATGCTCTTCCCATGTTCTTTCAGCTGTGCATGCCCACTCACTCTGAGCATACCATCTCTTAATTAAACTTCATTAAACTTGATGTTCTTCCTTACCATCACATGCCATGTTCACTTCTTTGTTTACTGTGCACAAAAACCTAGCTAGGAACCCATCCAGGACACCATCACCCCCAAAAATAATGTGAAGCCAAAAGAAAATATACAGCCTTATTGATCTTAATTCGGCCTTCTAAAATATTGGGCACTTTGAGGACCCAGAGATTTCTGAGTTTGACCCAGGTAAGAATGAAGGCACAGAATTAAGCAGATGAAGATAAAAATATCAGCTTTATTATTGATTTGTGCCTGTAGTTTCAAATTTGTAGGCAGAAGAAATTGCAAACAACTCCATTCTCCTTCCCCAGAGGTTGATCCTCCTGCAGGAACCTGCCTGTTAAGGTGAGAACAAACCAGACTGAAAAAGTCATATGGCTGGGCCAGCTTTTCAAGAGACACTGGAAGAGGCAAATCAAGCCCAGCCAAACATGTCCTTCAAAGCTCGCTCAGTCAATCAAATTATTTCTCACATGGGTACAGCAAGTGAGAAAAGGGCAGAGACTGAAAATGTTCCTCTTCTACTCATCTGACTGTTGGAAATGCAAGAGGGGAATGTGTGTTTTCATTTACTCAGTACTAGAACATTCACCCCAACCACAGGAATACTCACTAGAAGTGCACAGCACTCTGAAATTTCCAACATTCTCTCTTCTCTCCGCAAGGAGGGCTGTTGGTGGCCTGTGGTGGCATGCCAAAGTTTCTGCATTAGACACAAGTCTAATTACCCCTGTTTAACTATGAACCTCCTCTATACTATTTCGAAAATACCATTGTAATTACAAAACAAAACCACATATGCATAAATAAGGTAGAAAGATAAGTGTAAGTACAACTTGGAATTTAAGGATATAATCCAAAGCCTGATTATCCTTTAACTATGACCTAGTAATTCCACAGGTTTTTTTTTCTTACTACTTTTCATTTGAAGAATGATTTGTTATTATACAGTAAAAATGAAGCAGAAGTATCATGTTTTATGTGTAGATATATAAATACATGGGTATATGAATATGTACATAAAGTGGATACTCGTGTCAGAATGTATATATATATATATATATATATATATATATATGGATACTTATACCACTCTGATATAAATATTTCATTGGTTTTTGTTAGGAGATTCAAAACTGGAGGTTTAGACCCCTGTTTGTTGCCTTTGAGCTGCCTCTCACATGCAATTTGCGCATTAAACATGCATGCAGGCTTCTTCATAGTGCTACAGTTCTCACATCTACATAATATATGTGATGAACAGACAAAGAGCTTCTTTTCCTTTTGAATTAAAATTTCAAGAATACTAATTCATCTTTAGAAGCAAAAACACTGATCAAAGGACTCAGTAAGATACTCATTAACACTGAACAAAGAAAAACCTGTTGTGATTATGGTGAATAATAAGTTCTGGTGGTGGGCATCAGAACTATGTGATGAGCTTTACAAGTCATAACTTCAGCAAAACACAGCCTGACAAGCAGCCAGACCCTACCCAGGGTCTCCTGTAATTATCCAACCTCCTAGGAATGTTGTACAAATTAGTTTCTGAGAAGCACATTTTTAAGATCATGTGAATAGATAAGGAACAAAACACAAAGTCTTCATTGTACGTGTAATAAGCACATAATATTGATTACGTATTGTGCTAGGTACTTGACATAGACTTGTTCAAGTCTTAATATCAAAGCTTTAAGTTAGAAATTTCTATTAACCCTGTAGTAGAGGTGGGAAACTAAGGTATAGAGAAGTAAAATAAGTTCCCCAAGGACTGTCAGTGGATACTTGAATGCAGGCAGTGTTCATGCTAAAGCCCATGCTCACAACCACTTCAATTTATTCCCAGTGGTTTGAGCATATTGTATCAGATAGTGTTCTAGTTCTAGTGATCATTTCTAGTGATTATTTCTAGTCCTATTGATCACTTAACCTGTAGTAAATTACTGCGTCTTGCTGGGCCTTACAGTTACCTCTAAAAATATGATTGCTTTGTAGGCCAGGGGTTAAATCATCACATGCTTAACATGTGCTAAGGCCCTTGTTTTCACACACAAAATCAGAAAAATGATTGACTATACAGTTATTCTTTACTAAACACACCCTAATGCTACAATTTGAATAAATGAAATGGACTGTGAGTTTCTTAAAAATTGTATCACAGTTCACAATGGATTTTAAGGGCCTGCAAGTATGTCTGAGTATATTAAGATTAATTTACCAATTGATTGAAAATATCTGGCCTTGTTATGATCTTTCATTTATTGCAAATAAGATTTGAGGTAAATAAGTGTTTTGGATGGATGTGACATGAAAAGCCTTAAAAAAGAAAGTTTCTAAGCTTGAAGCTCTAGTTCCCTCAGGCTATTTAGTGTTATGAATTGCTTCTTCCATGTTCTATCAGATGCCTTGTTAGTGGACCAGCTCCTGAAACAAGTCCATCTTCTCAGTTATGTTCCTGGGTCCAGACTTTAAACTCTAGCCACAATTATTTTGACTAATTGGTAGGCTCGGCAGAGAGGCTAAGGGTTGAATAGGCACTGAGAACAAAAGAAGGTTCCCTCCTTAGAACCACTGTGTGAATGAAAGGGTGGGAAAGGCCAGCTTGCTGCTGCCTGCACCGAATTTGCTCTGGAAGAAAAGACTTTGGTCTGGCATATCTCCCAGCACTCTCAATTAAAAAGGAATCCCACTAGGCAAACTTTTCTATTTGGATTTTGTTATATTATACAAATATTATAGAAAACCACATTAATGTACATCATATTCTGTGGATTGAACTGAGATAGTATTTACACGGTAATCTTGGTCCTAACAAACTAGTCTCAGGAGCCCTGGCCCTGTGACTATGCTCTGCTGAGAGCTTTCTCTACTGAAAGCCTGGCCAGTGACTCATTCCAGAGCCCTAGGGAGGTCTGGTGGTCATGGTTCTAGGGAATTCTGTGACCAACAAGTAAAAGAAACAAGAACAGAATAGCAACTCTCAGACAGAGCAGAGGTTCTCAATGGCTGCAATGGGAGAAACATTATACATAACTGTTCTTGGAGATGGATGGGTTTCCATTCCAGCACAAAAATGGGAGAAATTTCCCTGAGAGTTTCTGCTCAGGTCTGCATGGTATGAGTTTAGGTGAAAGCAGAGAAATACACATCAAAAAATTTCAGGGCTGACATAGCCTTCAATAAGCCTGGATAATTTGACCAGGTGTGGTGGCACATGGCTGTAATTCCAGCACTCAAGGATGAAGCAGGAGGATTGCTAGAAGCTTGAAGCTAACCTAAGCTATACAGTGAAACCCTGTCCAAAAAAAACCCCTCTGGATAATTTGATTTTTGAAATTTTCCAAATAAGAGCCATCAATGGTTTACTCATTTCTCCAGAAAAGTTTTGAATGTAAGAAGTTGGATAATACAAAGCCCATGGTTCAGTCCAGTAATGCCTTTTTTCACAAATGTTACTATTCAAGAATGATTAGGTTTGCAATCATAAGTGTTCAGAGCACTTTCTGTGTACTTGAACATTATACTTGAATGAATAACCATGTGCTCAATTTAACCAAGTCATTTGATGAAAGGTTTTGGGCTATTTTAAAATATAGTGGTACTCCAGTTCATGAACTTAATTCATTCCACAATTCTGATCACAAAATGAATTAGTTGTGAACTGAATCAAATATCCCCATAAGGTTCACCATAATGAGGTTAATCTGCTGTGATCCTCTATGTGAATCAATTTTGGTCTCAAACCAAACCAAATCAAATTTTCTCATAAGGTTCAATATAAGTAAAGTCAATCCATTCTGAACCATATATATCTTTTAACCATGAAAATATGAAGCAAATTACAGTACAGTACAGTATAAAGAATGAAAACACTAACCTTACTTAACTTGCTATTCTCTGCTTTCAATACTTCTGCAAAATAACATTATGATGTATATATAAATGTGTATACACTTCAGGAAAAGAAAAATGCTTCTTTATTTCCTCAGCAAAAATGATGATGTTATGATTTGCATAACTCTTACATGCAGTACTGTAATGTATAACAGAACATAAACAGTACAGTACTATATTATAGAGTGCAACCTGTGAAAGTTATAGTATTGTTTAAACAAGGTATACTGTACCAAAAAAAAAAGACATCAAGGCTACATATAAATAAGATGTATGGAACTGCATCCAGAAAAAGATGGATCATAAAAATATTTTATTCTTTGTACAGTACAGTTGTGTTTTGCTATACATTATAGTACTGCATGTAGGAGTCATGCAAATAAAAGCAAAATCATCAAGTTGGAGTTTTCTTTGTTCTGAATACCGTAATGTATGTACTATATACAATTCTCAGTTAGTAACGCATTCATTTAATGACCTAGTTGTAGGAAAGGAAGTGGTTAAATGCGGAATGTCTGTCCAAGGGAAAAATGAGTGTCTAGGTTTAGAAAATGGGAGTGTAAATTAAAAAGAATTTTGGCATTTGTTTTGATGTTTGTGTCACTACCTTTGGAAAATTTTATTTTCTTTATCAGAAAGTGTTCATCAATGTTCATTGAGTTTATAGCCCTAGTCTAGTTTACTTTGAGTCATGTTTATCAGTTGCAAGTATTTGATGAGCTTGGTTTAAAAAAAAGTGGCATGCCTGGGTCTCTAGTTCTGGTTACTAGGAGGACTGAAGTAGTCTTTTATTTTTATTTTAGTTTATTAATACACATGTGTAGCACATAATGTTTACATTCCTTGTATAGTGTTGGTAAAAGTCTTGATTGAGCCCAGGAGTTTGAGGCTAGCCTGGGTAACATAGTGGAATGGTACGTCTTTAAAATAAATAAATAAATACATACATACATACATACATACATACATACAAATCAATCACAAACTGAAGAATTTCTGTTCATCGATAAATTGAAAGCAAAGTAGCTAGACCAGTATTTTCTCCCTTCATAGCTACATCTTCATTTAAGAATTCCATACCATAACATAGATGTCTCCAGAACCTTTATACAGCAAACTGACATTAGAATGCTAATAAATTAGATAGAGACGTGCTTCTAAATCTCTGTGGTGAGACCAGTATCCTAAAAAATGTTTGATTCTAGCAGATGTGTTCACTTGTCAAAGTGATAAAAATCTAGAAAGCTTTTACCTCTCCCAAAGATCACAACAATTTGACTTTTAGACATATCATGGAGCATGTATTCTCCAAAGGCATGCGAACATTGTTAACTCAGTGAGCACTGGCATGTTATTTGAGGAGCAGTGCTTTCCTTTTCTGGGATAAATAGTCTGAAGTGAACTTCTACCTTCTCTGTGGAATTCATAGCCTTGGGGCTCTGCTGTACTCACTTATTACAGTGACCCAGGCGCCTTACTCCACTGGCTGGGACAGACAGGAGTCTCTGTAACTGATGATGTTTAGGAGTGGCATCTACATCAGTCTCACTGATATTTCTTTCTCCTCTCCTCGGTCAGTGATGGCAGACCTATGGCAGGCGTGCCACAGCCTGCTGTTCATTATCATTGAAAACTCTAAAAGTTTCACCATCACTGTTCTAGGTGAACAAAAGAATCACCACTACAAAGAGGATGGGTTATTCCAAGGTCCACTAAGCAAGATTTTCTTCTCTGAGAAATTCAACATGTTCATCTTGCCTAGGTCTCCCACAAGGTCGCCAGAGTATTCTCCAGGCGTTGCAACCAGGTGAGCGAGGAAACTGTTACCAAAAGTCCCAGAAAGACATTAAAGATCTAGATCAGTGCTATGTAATGCAAAATTTGCTTTTAAAAAAAGGAAAATAAACAGGTAGCATTAATTTGAATAGATTTTATGTAATATGCTCCAGATCAAGTTATAGATCTTACTCATTTCACCAGTTGTCCTAATGATGGATTTTTTTCTGATATAAAATCCAGCCTAGAATTTTCTTTAGTTTGGGAGAGACTTTGACTTTCCCAATTTTGACATTTCTGGAGACCTAGTCAATTATTTTGAACATGCCTCTTAACATGTATTTGTGTGATGATTTTTCATGGTTAGATTGAGGTTGTATATTTTGAGCTAGTTATGATGGTTTATCTTTCTTGGTTCCCAGAAACTTGTGGTGCTAATTTGCTCCACTTACTGATAATTTTAACTTTAATTCCTTGATTCAGATGGCATCTGCTATTTTTTCTCACTGCAAAGTTAGTAAGTAACTAGCTTGAGACTATATAGGAAAACATTTATTACACTTTTGTTCTCTAATTTTAGCATCCACTGATCATTTTTGCCTGAAACCATAATTATTGCAATGTTTTCTAAGTGGTGGTTTTCAATTTTCACCATTCTTTCTACATTTATTAGTTGGAATTCCACTGTAAAAGAGAACTTTCTCTTCTTTCCCGTTTGTTTATATGTATTAATATTGGCTCAATTTTTTAATTCATTGAGTTATAATTTATTACTAAGATTATTTTGTTACTCACATTGTCCCAGATTGTCTCATCAAAGAATACTTACTTTTGGTGCTACAAAATGTTTCAGGCTCATCTTGTGCTTTCCTTTCTCAGTCCAAATCAGCCAGTGATAAGACACATTAGACAGTGGAACAGATTAGAAGATGGAGAACAAATATAATAAACCATCCTGTCTTTGACAAAGGGGCCAAACACATTCACCACAAAAAACATAGCCTCTGTAATATACGGCGCTAGAAAAACTGGTTCTCTGCATGTCAAGATGCAAACTAGACCCATGTCTGTCACCATGCACTAAAATAAAGTAAAAGTGGATGAAAGATCTAAGTAGTAAAACAGAAATACTAAATGTTCTGGAAGAGAAAGTAGGTAGAAATCTTGAAGACATAGGAGCAGGCAGAAACTTCATGAAGAAACACTGGAGACTTTCAGCAGAAAATGATGTGGAGGAGACCACATTTGGATACGAGGTCTGCCCATCTTTGTAGAGCATTTGCACTTCCCATGTCCTCTCCCTGAACTAAAGCAGATTATATATGTGCACATGCACACACACACACACACACACACAGATATATATATATATATATATATATATATATATATATATATCTGATATCTCTGTGGATATATATATATATATATATCCACAGAGAGTTGGTTTTATGACCCATCAAGGATATCAAAATTTGCCAATATTCAAAAACCTTATATAAAATTGGGTAGTTTTTGCATGAGACCCACACATTTTCTCCCATATTTTTAAAATCATCTTTAGACCACTTGTAATGCCTGGTATGCTGGAAATGCTATGTAAATACCAGTCATACCATTTTAGTAGTATTATACTATTATTTAATACAGACAAAAATGTTTTCAATATTTTTGACCCACAATTGATTGAATCTGTGAATGTGAAACTCAAGGATATGGAGGGCCAAATATATTTGCATTTATATTTATTTCTATATACATGTGAGTGGAAAATAATGAATCTGCAATATCTCTAATTCTAATTCAACACACTGGAGTTCACTAGTTTTCACTTTTACAATCTATAAATTTCTCCAACCTGGTTCCCATTACTTGTAGTACTGTATATTACTTCTTAGATCAGTAATGCTGTGTAGTCATTCTCCCCAAGCCATCACCACTCCCCTCTTGCATAGAGCCCCTCTCACTACACTTGGACTGTTACATGCTGTCAGTGTTGCCCTGTGGACAGGATACCTTCTCCATCTTACTTAGGCTCTGACACTTTGTGCTTGTCTGCTGTGCCCTTCCCTGACCCCTTTTCTGAAGTACAAAGCCATATGGAGGAGAAGAGATAGTTAAACATAGTCAGGATTCTGTTAGCAAGGCAGAAAGGGAAAGTAGATTTTTGGACAGGAAGCCAACCAATGTCAGCTACAAGAGTCCATTGCCATTTGGCATCAGTAATCACTTTCTTTTGAGGGAGCTGTACATTTTCTCAAATTGTCTTTTTAGTTTGAGAGGGAACAGACCTACCCGTTGGCTCCAGGGAGGACAGGTTAATTCTTAAATACCCTTGACCACTGTAGTTACTTCAAAAATGGGCATAGCACCTAAGTCAGGCCAAGGAGAGCCTTGCCTGACTTTACTTTTAGCAATTCATGGTGGCATAGAAATAGAATCTCTTTCTATAGGTTTTGTCAAGCTTAGATCTGCTAATAATCATCTTTCTACCATCTCTGGAAATGAAGCTAATATCAAGGGAAGCAAATCTGTGGCTTGGAGGGAATGATTCCACCTATCAGTGTTAAGCATTTTGATTTAGCCATGTCTAAAGCTAGATATACTCCTTGGCTTATCATTTATATGAAACAATAATTTCTCCTTTTGCCTCAGCAATTTAAAAGAGGTTCCTGACAATGCAGCTGAAAGAATTCTAATTGATCAATGGATGTTAGGTGGCTTTTATACTCCGTCATTAGCTGGGAAAAGTTAAGATATTGTAATATTCAGCCTATATAGTAAAATGAGGCAAATACCATAATTTGTACTCTGAGTTCTTCACAGAAAAACTGAAGGGTTAATAATAGTTCTTTAAAAATTTATGGCCAAGGATATAGCTCAGTGGCACAGTGCCTGCCTGGCAAGCACAAAGTTGTTTGATTCTCGGTACAAAAAAAAAAAAAATTGTGAAAAGTTCGAAAATTTCATGCCAGACTTTCTTAACTAGTTTTTTCACATGCGAAAAATGGTGATAGCGATACTAAAACTTCTAAATAATTCTTCCCAAAGATTGGGCAAGGTATTATTAGCACATGTGTCTGAGGAGCTTTCATTCCTCAAGAGAGGCAGCTACGTGTGTTCTTTCTTTTCCTACAATCTTATTGTATTCATCTTCCAGCTTGCAGCCAATAAGTAGTCCTGCGACTAAACACTTGAACATATGGCATATATCACTTTTTAAAAAACAAATTTATACAAGAAAGAGGCTTTGAAGGCCACATCTGTGTTTCTTAAGAAAGGTTCCAAAGGAAGTCGGAAGCCCCAAATGAACAAAACGGGTGATTCAGTCCAAGGACAGTGATTCGACTTTCCAGGTTTATTTTAGTCATCTGTCTGGTATTGAGAGAGAGGTCACTCTCCAGTCCTTTGCTGCAAATTCATGCCTGGGGTAGCAAAAAACAGCAAGACAAAGAAGAGCTGACTCAGTTGGCAGCTGTGTGACAGGAGAAGTGTGACACAAAGCAGTTTTTCTCATAGCTGTGTATCTCACAGCATCTCTTCCAACTAAAATCATGGCATTTTGGGAGTTTTCTATTTTCCCTTTCCCTTTACAATGACACATTTCTTCTTTCCTTTTTTTCTTTGTTAAGGTTTCTGGTTCCCTGCTGGGGTCAGCCCAGCCCTTAGGTCCAGTCATGTGGTGGAACCACACAGTCACAGCTAAACTGCTACTCATTTCCCAGTGGAAAAAGCTTAACAGCTATAATCCTATAATCTTTTCTTCAAATGGTGACTCAGTTTCACTTGAAATGAATGGCTTTTGTCATTTGGAATATGAGCATGTTTGAGTGGATTTTACTTTTGAAAAATCATTCTGTAAAGATAGTAACAATATTTCCCAGTTTGAGGACTAATGTGATTTCATCAAATTAAAAACATATTGGAGCCAGGTGTTATGGTGTGTGCCTATAATCTTAGCACTCTGGGAGCCTGAAGTAGAAGACTCACAAGTCTGAGCCCATGCTAAGCAACTTAGTGACTTAATAAGACCCCAACTCAAAATAATAAATAAATAATAAAAAGAGCTGGGTCCGTGCAAAGGCCCTGGATTTATTTTTAGAACCAAAATAAAACATGTTGGAAAGTTCTACTCACTCTTACTTCCTCATCCCACTGAAGCTGCCAGACATCTGAGCTACACTCTGCCTCATGCTGATGGGCTCAGAGAGCATTACGAGAGCTGGCATTCAGGTGGAGAAGTTCTGCTCATGCAGCATTGCAAAGATCTGACAAACAAAGCATGAAACTTCAATATATGATTGTATAAGATCCCTGGAAATTCATTTTAATTATCATAACAAATTACTGTAATCTAAATTCATTTAGATTATTTTTTAAAAACACAATTTGTCTAAACTTTCTCCCAGTGACTGCAAAACCCATCATTCAAACTCAGGAATGCTTGCCCTACCCTGGATAAAAAAGAAGCTTCATAGCTCAACTTCTGCTTGAATTTCACATGTAGGGAGCTCCTGGCTAAAGGAATCCATGGCTTTATTCCTCAGTGAGATCTTTGGTCCCTTAGGAAGAAAGGAACCATCACTTGGTTTCCAGCTGGGGTATTTATTTGCTCCCCTACCTCTCCATGTGTTCAGGGCCCTCTCATTTCTCAGCTGAATGACTGCAAAATCATGTAACTAATTTCTTTTCCACAACTTTTTGGCCTTTCATAAGAATACTACTACTATTAGGTATTCTAGAGTGTCCAACCTTGGCTTAGATGATTTCAGGATTCTTCAGTTCTCACTCTGTGTACACCTGACTTTCCAGGAGGCTGAATTACTTGATAATTCTCTCACTCTGACATGTGGGTCTCTTTCTCATTTGAAGTTTGTGTGCTGCTTCTGCTTCCATGAAAAGTCCTTGCTGTGTTGCAGCTGCTTAAATGACTGATGCTGGAATTTTGCAATTTGGCTCAAATGCCAATGCCTCTCACAAAGCTATCCTGATTTCTCATCTCCTTCCAGGTAAGGAAATTTTTTGTTTTTCCCCTCCATCATAGCATTTATATTATTACACATTTTTTGCTTTTTTATCTTATGTGCTAGCCTCAGCAGGACTGTACCTTTCATTTGTTTTGGGGTGGAGTAGGGACCAGCAGTGTCTTCCAGTTTTTATTGTCCCATTCAATGAATCAATCAAAACAACTGGTGAATGTGAAAGATTATTGCTTATTTTAGGGCAGAAATAAGAAAAGGGAATGTAAAAGAAGTGCTCAAGAAGAAAGGGTGCTTTGAAGGACAAAGAGAAGATATGTCCTGCAAGCACCACTGCGAGAACAAGAGGGCAGTGAGGCAAAGTCAGCTGCTGCCATCTCATTATACTTTCCTTGATAGCAGTGGTCCCACTTCATCTTGTGCTATAAGGTTGCTATCAGGTGCTGGGTTTATCCTGTTCCTGTGCCAGAAGGCTGGTGTCAGGTGCTGGGTTTGGTGTGTTTTCATGTTAGAAGATTGGAACTGTGTGCAGGGTTCAGCTCGTGTGGTTAACATGTCTCTTCAGTCAGTAGGTTGAGGGCGGTTTGCTCCAGTCACCTTGTCATGTCCTAGCCTCCTCCATCATTTTTTCTGTTTTCAACCAGCAAGACAATGACTAACATTATGTCACCGAGTAAATCTACTCAGTTGGACATTTTTTGGTTGTAACCGTAGGAGCTTTGAAATGCATTTTAAACCTCTGATCCAGTACCAAACTATTCCAACAGCACACCATAAAGCAGGCACATAAATCCACCATACAGAGCCAACGAGAGGTTTTTTTGAAAAACAAGGGGAAGACTTATTGATAAAATGCAGTGAGGTTTTCAAACAGGGGCAGTATTGTCAATTTGAATTATAGAGACTTTATTCACAGTCAGCAAACAAACAAAAGAATAAATACTGCAGTGTCTCTTGAAATATTCAGATGACACAGCTCTTGAAATCCCTGTATCTGACTCACAATCTGCAAAACTTTTCAAAATTTATGCCCTATCACTCACCAATTTTTATAACCTAGTAAGGCTGGTTTCCTTACTATTTCCTAAGTACATGGTAATTCGTGTAAGATTCACGCCCTTACTTATAATGCTCCAATTTGGAATATTCTATCTTCTCTCTTTTGCCTAGTCAACTTTATCTGTCTTTTATTCTCAGACTAAATCCTACTATTGTCAAAAAATTCCTCCTAAGAATCATGCCTTTTGAGGGTTCCAGAGCAACATGAATGTGCTTAACACTGACTGAATTGTATATTTTCAAATCATTCTTGAACAATTTGACCTACCTACTGGTTCCTAGAAAGTGGTAAAACCAGGACTGAATTTGGCTCTGCTAAAACTTTTGCTTATTCTGATTTTGTTTGTGTGTAAGTAGGTCCTATCAAGACTTGATTGATTTATACTTACTCCATGTCTCTTAAGTTAGAAAATGTTTTTCGCTATATATGTCCATTTAGATATTACCAATGTTCATATTTTGACAAAGCCACCCAGTATTATCTTGAACCTCATGATTGAGAAGACACTGCCCATTGGAATTCTAGTATTTGCCTAAATATACACATTGGCTGACAAATTCTTAAATGAGCAGACAGCTAGTGCTATATGAGCTGTTAATGTGTTCCACTTAAATACTAATTCCAGATGGAAATATAATTCTAGTAGATACAGTTACTACACCAAGTTTTACCTAATCTCCCTTTGTATTTGGGGAAAAAAGCCAGGATGGGTGGTTTGCCCTGATCCCCAGCCCAGTGTGAATGGTATTGTATATTGGCTGCTTGAGCACTGGCCAGGTTTATTCATCTATTTTGCTGTCAGCTGTTCAACTCCTAAGATACAGGACCCTTTTCTTTTAAATTGTTGTTGCCTGAAGTGAGTAAACCCAGTTACATGGTCCTTAAATAAAAGAATTGTACCTTTTATGATTTTCAACAATATTTGTGTCTATAGTATTCATGTGCTTCCTGTTCTACTCTGACTCCAATAATCCTTCATCTCTGTCAGGATCTATAGCCACTGACACCTTTTCACTGTCCCCACTTCTCTCTTGTCTTCCTTCTGTAGCCAGGCAAGAGAGCTCCATAGTCAACCATGATCACTCCCATGAGTATATTTTCAACTCTTTCATATAATATTTGCTTAGCAAAATCCCAGTCCAGGCATAGTTCCAACCCTCTGCTTATGGTGTGGCTGCACTCACACTGCTGAACATGACTGGAGAAAATGTCCCCATGCTGACAGGTCTCATTTAGAATAAACTTGAGAGGATTATTATTGCTGTCTGACTCTTTTTCTCCTCCTCCTCCTCTTTCTTCTTCCTCTTCTTCTTCTTCATCTTCTTCTTCTTCTTCTTCTTCTTCTTCTTCTTCTTCTTCTTCTTCCTCTTTTCTCTCTCTCTCTCTCTCTCTCTCCTTCTCCCTCTCTTCACAGTTTTACTGTACAGTCCAGGCCAGCATGAGACTTGCTAGGTACCCCTAGGCTGGCCTTAAACTTGCAATCCTCCTGCCTTAGCTTCCCAAGTGCTAGAGTTAAGGTATGTGCCACCATGCCCTGCTTTTCTGTCAGTCTTTTTCTATTTCTTTATTCTATTCACTCTCCCATTCTCCTAGACAATTATATCATGTTGTCCTGTGAGTTTATATTGATTTTCCCTTCAGTTATTTTGATTGACTTGTACACAACTTTAGGGCAGGATTCTGTCTCACATCCTTAGTAATGCTACTACATACATGAGATGAGTGGTGCCCATGTAAGTGGGCCAAGGTCCTCAGATAGGTTTCCTATCTTATCCTCAGGACATGGTGAAGACTTCCAAGAGACAGGGAAGCTCAGCCACTTGCCAGAGGCCCCAAAGCCATTAGATGTTTCCCCTTACAATGGGGGTGGCGGGAGACACAAATGGAGATCCTTTATATTTAGGAGAGGTAGCCGATCAAGGAAGAGCAAAACTAATTTTTAGGAGGACGAGCTCTAGAGTCAGACTCATGAGTTTTTCAGTTGTCACTTCAGCAAGTGGTGCAACTGCAAGCACAAACAAAAATGACACCCAGGATTTGGAGGCAGATTTATTTATGTCAACAGGCACTGATTGGGATCATTTCCAGACTATCAGGCCCTGATATTTGGTGATCTAGGGCTTATATGAGATAAGCAAACAGGAAACATAGAGGCAAAATGGCTTGTCAATTGGGGATTGGTTTATACAATGTGCATCAGAGTGACCAGCCATGCATCACAGTAACCGGCCATTTCTAAGAGACAGGAACAATCGGTATTGGAACAGGTACTATTACCCGGGCAACTAAGAAACTGAAGTATACTGGCCAGGGGGGTGGGTGTTTTCTGTTACACTGCTTCAGGTGATAATGATAGGTGGTTTGTTGAAATTAGTGGAATTCTAAGAACTGAAACAAGCAGTTGGCCTTACTCTGGCATAGGTGGAAATTGACAGAATAACTCACTTTACATTTATGTAATCTGTAGATCTGAGGAGGAGAGAAACTTCTAAAATTTCTTCTCAAAACCTCAGGAAGCCACATGTGATGGTGCACACTTGTCACCCCAGCCAGTCTGAGCTACATGGTGAGACCCTGTTAAATAAATATACCTCTCAGAAGACATTACAGCTGGCAACCTGAGCCAAGGAGGGTTTAAGTTGTTTAAATTCAGGGTTTGACAGTCATCTCTGTTTGTCTAACGTGTTCTCCTCTTAATATCCATCAATCCTTTGTTAGTTTTTATGCCAGGTATGAAGGAGGGTAGAAGCTAAATGTGAAACAGTGTCATGTCTTCAGAAAGCTTGGAGTCAAGCTAGGGAAGAAAGTGTCAAAGACACACAGCTAAGGTTGACAGTATGGTGCAGATTGTTAGGTGGTGTGAGATGGTGAAGTGCTCAAAGAAGAGACGGAACAGAGTAGTCAGGATGGTTGGCCTAGTTGATTGATGAGTTCTTTCATGTCTTTGTGTTCTTTGATTATTGCAGAGAATCATTAAATTAACACATATGCATACCTCATGGTGTGACGATACAGGGTTAAAGACAGAGTCTAGCCCAAGATTCTGCTCATGTATCTGTTTTGAAGTCTTTGAATGAATGTCCATAAAATTTAATCAGTTTGATCTAGAGAGCTAATCTTCTGGTAAATATTTTCTAGGATAGCTTGCCTCTAAAAAATGACACAGTATGTTAAGGACGCATCAATGTCATGTGTATACAAATTTTTACCTGTTTTCCCCTCACTCCCAAACACATATCCCAATGCTGAACTACCCCATACATGTCCCAGGGAAGTCCGACGATGACAACGTTGTTGCACACTTAAGGGCAAACTTCTTGTTTTGACAAGAAAATACATGGAGAATGTTTGAGGAAGATGAGGGAAAGAAATGAGCTGGAGCCACACCAACACATGAGAACGTGCTGAATTCCCTGCTCATATGGAAAACGAGGGAGCAAGTTGTAGCTCAGGAGATAACCCAAGCTTAAAAATCTACTACTTTAAATCATTCATTCTTTTATTCAGTCACTGACTCTCTGGTCTCTTTAATGTTTAAATGTTATGTTTGTTTGGGCAGAGAGGGAAGGAAAATGACATCAATAATTAAAAGTGAATGGTAGGGTAAGACAGTAATGAGACACATTGTCCTTAGAATTTAACAGCATCCTCTCAAAAATATGCCTGGGCTGTGGCTTCTGACCCAAGTCTCTTATTTCAGGAGGTCCCCACCCCATCCTCCCACTAAGAATTTGCCAAAATCTGATATAAACCAGTCCACACTAGATTTTATGAGGTTTCTTTAAATTTTTTTCTCCTCTACCTAGTGAAAGCTTTCCTAGACTATGCTGCTTGGTATAGAAATGGCCAGTACCCAATTAACATAAGAGTAGGCAGCAATTTTAAGATATGCATCCAGTTTGAATTAATTTGGGATGGTTAGCAATTGTCATTTGAAAGCATTTGTTAAAGGTGAGTCCCTAGCTAGTACAAGTCCTAGTTTACACCATAAGCAGTTAATAATAATAATAATAATAATAATAATAGCTAATGTTTACTACTGAGCTCTTACATGCTATTCACTTGCTGAACAAGAACTCTAATTTGTATTGCCACTAACATGACTAAATAGCTTTCAACTATTACAGAATTGAGCCTGGTAGTGGATCAGATAATCAAGCAGTTGATTAAGTGGAGATACTCAAGAAAACGATTAACTTAACACTAAAACTGCTGGAAGGCAAAGTAGGTAAAAATCTCAAAGATATAGGGGTAGAAAGAGAATTCATGAACAAGAACCAAACTACACGGGAAATACTTCCCAGAATCAATAACTGGGACCACATCTTATTAAAGAGTTTCTGCATGTCAAAAAAGGTTTCCAACAGAGTGAAAAGAAAACCCACAAATTGGGAAAAAATCTTCATGGACAGTTCCTCAGACAAAAGACTTCTGTCTAGAACTTATAAAGAATTAAAAAAATCAGACCCTCGAAATTCAAAGACCCAGTCTAAAAATGGGCATCTGAAATGAATACACAGTTCTCAGATGAAGAAATACGAATGGCAAATAAAGACATGAAGAAATGTTCATCATCATTAGTCATGAGAGAAATGCAAATTAAAACCACACTGAGATTCCATCTCACTCCAGAAAGAATGGCCGGGATATAAAACACTACCAACAACAAGTGTTGGAGAGGCTGTGGGGAAAAAGGAACTCTTCTACACTGTTGGTGGGAGTGTAGACTGGTGCAACCACTGTGGAGGTCAGTCTGGAGATTCCTCAAAAAGCTGGGTTTGGAAGTCCCATTTGACCCAGCTATTCCACTTCTGGGCATGTTCCCAGAAGAACTGAAAACATCATACCACAGTGATATATGTGCACACATGTTTATAGCAGCACAATTTGTAATAGCCAGATCCTGGAAACAACCTAAGTGCCCATCAACTGAGGAATGGATAAAAAAGTTGTGGCATTTTTATACAATGGAGTACTACTCAGCTGTAAAGAATGATCACATTGAGATATTTATAAATAAATGGACACGACTTGAGACCATTCTCTTAAGCGAAATAAACCCAACTCACAAGTGTAAATACCATATAGTCTCCCTAGTATGAGAGTTGATAAGAGTATATAAGATTTTATGGTAAGCATGAGTCCCCATCTCATGGCTTTGAAGCCTTTCAATGTTTTCAATCATCAGTTGGAATGGTTTTATTCTGTTTTGTTTGATTATATCATGTGTGATGATATGCAAAACATTATGAAAACTATTGCTGATTTAATATCATCCTTCTTAGAAGTCCTACCATGCTTCTATTCTTCTACTACCATTGGTTATATCTATCACATTGTGTCTTATTGGGATTTGAATATGTGTGATAGTTTAAACAAAATTTTTCTATCGAAAATGAGATATTATAGTACCCATTGATCATTTTCTGTTATTCGGTTCAGAAAGTCCTGTAATTCTTTCACTCTTTGCATGGCTTTATACTATTTTGTTATGTTTGATATTATTGTATTTGAAACTATGCTCAACTATAGCAGAGTAAGAGATATTGTGATAGCTACTGTTGATGTCTGGTTGTCTTAATGTAAAGTACTGTGTTGCCTATGTTGTCCTGTTCTGATCTGCTCTGTACTGCCCTCTTTTGTTTTATTCTCTTTAAAATAAAATTAAAAA
>PVJX010032474.1:0-20398 GCA_004027295.1 Dolichotis patagonum
TTTTTGGTACTGGGGATTGAACTCACGACCTAGTGCTTGGCAGGCAGGCGCTTATGCCACTGAGCTAAATCCCCGGCCCTGATTCATTATCTTCTGCAAGGCGTTCTACGTACATCAGCCTATCAGCCTCACTTTACAGAAGACAATGCCAGGGCTCAGCCTGGCCTTGTCCCTGGTCACAGGAGGAAATGGAATTGAGATGTGGCTTGGAATTTCCTAACACAGCCACTCTTCTGTGTACTCTCTGGAAGGGTCTTTAGAGCCACATAGTCCCAATTTAGCCCGTGGCCAATGACTGGCTTTTTTGCTGGTTTTATTGTCATCTATCCCACCCCCTTCCTCCCTTGTGCCTAGGGCCACAGTGGGTGCTATCCCAGTGTGTACCTGCTGGGGTCCGAGGGGCCTCAGCGCTTTGCACATGTGCCTGCAGGTAACATACCAGCTGAAGATCCTGACCACAGCACTGTTCTCTGTGCTCATGCTGAACCGCAGCCTTTCCCGGCTACAGTGGGCCTCCCTGCTGCTCCTCTTCACTGGTGTCGCCATCGTTCAGGCACAGCAAGCCGGTGGTGGCAGCCCGAGGCCACTGGATCAGAACCCTGGGGCAGGCCTAGCAGCTGTTGTGGCCTCCTGTCTCTCCTCCGGCTTTGCGGGTGTCTACTTTGAGAAGATCCTCAAAGGCAGCTCAGGCTCTGTGTGGCTGCGCAACCTGCAACTGGGCCTCTTCGGCACGGCCCTAGGCCTGGTGGGACTCTGGTGGGCTGAGGGCACTGCTGTGGCCCACCGTGGCTTCTTCTTTGGGTACACGCCTGCTGTCTGGGGTGTGGTACTCAACCAGGCCTTTGGGGGACTGCTGGTGGCTGTCGTTGTCAAGTATGCTGACAACATCCTCAAGGGCTTTGCCACCTCCCTGTCCATTGTGCTGTCCACTGTGGCCTCTATTCGCCTTTTTGGCTTCCACCTGGACCCACTGTTTGCCCTTGGCGCTGGGCTCGTCATCGGTGCCGTCTACCTCTACAGCCTTCCCCGAAGTGCAAAAGCCATAGCTCCCGCTTCTGCCTCTACTGCTGCCTCCGGGCCTTGCATTCACCAACAGCCTCCAGGGCAGCCACCACCACCGCAGCTGTCTTCCCACCGTGGAGACCTCATCACGGAGCCCTTTCTGCCAAAGTCAGTGCTGGTAAAGTGAGGGCTGGTGGCAGTGGGGGGAGACAGGGAGGGGGATGGGGTGGAGGGTGTTGGGCATCTGCAGGACCTGAATCATCGCTGGGACCTCACTCCTCTGGAACTGGAAGATGATCTTTTCTTCCAGGTCATTGAGATTTCTGGAGGGGTGTGGGACCAGGGCTGGAGAGACTGAACTCCTTCCCCCAAGAGGGGTTTTAGAACTGCTTTCTCTGCCAGAGTCTAACCTCTTTGGGGATAGGGTTAGGGGTATTGATTCAAGGCCTTCTTTATCTGCACACCCCCATGTGTGGGAGGTCTCCTGTCTCTAATACCTGGGACAGTCCCTCCCAGCTGTCCTTCCACTTTGCTAAGGACAGACTGAACAGAAGTCTGTTGCTCATCAGTAATGACTGATGCCTCCCTGTGGGGTTCAGCTTCCTAGCATTTGAGGCCTTCTCTTCCCTTCCCACTACTCTGGATCATGTTAGCAGCTCAGTCTCATATGCAGCCTTGGGGCAGCTGCCCTGACACAGGCGTTTGAAGCAAGGTCCTTGAAACTGAGGCTTGTAGAGAGCACCTGAGGGGAGGAAGAGGCTCAAGCTGAGTTTCTGTCAGCCCTTCTGGGGGAGGGTGCAGTAGGGGCCATTTTTGTTTTGGTGGTTTGGGGATTTGTGATGTAATCAGGTCACTGATGATCCATCCAGCGTGTGGGAGAAGTGGGGTGGTTCTTGAAGTGGCTGAATCTCATTTAGTTTAAGACACTGGTAGTTGCCAGATGCAGGGTTACTTTGAGACATCCATAGAGGAAAAATAAAGCTACCAGTCACATTCTTGCTACCCTAGTTGGCTGTGTGAGGCATCTTTGCTTCATGAAGAGGTGGTGTCTTAAGAGTTGATGAATTGTGGAACCTATCCCCTGCACTCCCCAAAGCTTATTAACCCTTTAACTGTGTCCCAGGTGTGTGTGTGTGCACATGTGCGTGAATGCCTGAGTGTGTGCGTGTGTGCACGTGTGCATGGGAGATGGCTGGACTGTCTTTGCTATATGTAAATAGGGCCACTGGATCTTTATTTTTGATTAATTTGTTCTGATTTTTTGGTTGGTTTTCTAAGGAACTGTAATGAACAAATGTCAGGATACCCAATGCCAAATAAAGATGTTGTATTTATGTAGTCCACGTGTAGCTTTCTGACCTAGGGGCAGCGCTCTCCACATAAAGCATCGCTACTAACCCAGAACTACCATCCTTACTACCACTGCCCTCACTTGCTCAGAAATCCCTCTTGCCAGCCTACCCCAGCTCTGTGTTTCTCTTTCCTCCCATTCCCACCACAGGTTGCTCACCAAGGTGAAGGGTTCGTAGTCGCCGGGAATGAAGATGTTGGCTTGGCCTCGTTCTCCTTTCTTGCCCTGGCCCACCTGGGACCAAACTCTGATCAGTATTAGGGAGAGAGGGAGGTAGAGGAACTCTAGTGCCCCCACTACTCCCACCCTCATGAAGGCCTGAACTGACTAAGCTCTCTGTTAATGATACACCTCAGCTCTAAGCCCCTGCTACCCCTAACGTATATCCTTAGGTGAGTTTTTGCAAATAAAATGTGTTTTGCATCTTGCCAGATTGGGTTGGGAAGCCCAGAAAGAGCAAGAGAAGCACTCAAGCCTCATGGATATGATCACAGGAACAATTTTATTACAAACACCAGGGGAGCTGGGGGTGTGGTTCAGTGGTGAAGCACTTGCTTAGCATGCATGAAGCCTTGGGTTCTACCCAGCACTGCAAAAAGGGGGAAAACAAAAGGAAGCAAGAGAAAAAAAAAGTAAGCCTCCAGGGCTCAGGAGAGTGAAGGTTCAGTCCTTCAGTCCTGCTGTTTGGTTCGAGAAGCCTCAGCATTAGCCCGAAGCACAGCCCCTGGCGATGGGTACGGACGCTGCTGGAAGAGGGGCCCAGCTGCTGTAGTGTCAGCACCAGTCTTGGCTTCATTCCGCTTGGGGAGTCCTGTTGACCAAGTGCCCCTGGGGGTGACAGAGAGTCAAGGTGTGAGAAGGGGGTGTAGTGGGCACCCCTCAACCAGCCAAGATTCAGGAACAGAGGAAGGAGGTGGCAAAGAGAAAGGCAGTGTTCTTAGGTGTAGTGAGTCAGGAGGAAAAAAAAGGGTTCATGGGAGGTCGTCACCTACCGAGGGGCATCTGAGTATGAGCTGGGGTCCATGGGGTCTAATTCTTCATCCTTTCGGCTTGCCACTATGGAAATAAGTGGCAGGGCAAGTTCTTCAATCAAGGCGCAAGCAAGGAGCCCCTGATCCCTAAGCACCCCATCCCAGGAAGACATGGAGACTGTGGCCGCTGTGGCTAGCAGCACCCTTCTCTGGGAGTCAGATTTGGACAGGATCCTGCAAGAAGACCTCCCATCCATGCCCCAGTGCCTTACCTGCCTCCCCCGGCTGCAGCTTGTCCCACTTACCCTTCTTGCTCTTGGGGTAGGGAGCCAGCTCCTCGCGGCGATGGTGGCGTCGTTCTTTGCCCTCTTCTCGGTCTATCTTGTCATACCCACGATCACGATCCCTTTCCCTGTCCCGCTCTCGCTCTCTGTCCACTTTGTCATAGCCGCGTTCTCGATCTCTGTCGGACTTGTCATGATTCCGGTCTGACTTGTCATGATTCCGGTCTGGCTTCTCATGGCTTCGGTCAGACTTCTCATGGCCCCTGTCCAATTTCTCATGGCTCCGGTCCAACTTCTCCTCAGCATCTAGGGGGACAAGAAGGTCCAGAAATGACTGGGACCCAGCAGCCTCTGCTTTCAACAGCCTCATTAGGCTGGGCTTGGCCCTACTTGGTCTCACCTGCCCCTCCTAGAATTGACCTGGTCCCTTTTTAAAAACTGCTACAACCATTTAAGGCACCCTCATATCTGCTAACTTACCTGCATTACTGCTCCTGAGCTTCTTGGCAGATTTGGTAACGACGGAGTTGGGGTCATGTGGGGAGAGCCAGGACACGAGGTCTGTGTCTACATTCCAGTAGTAAGGGAGCCCGCTGTGGGGCAGTGGGAGGGAAGGAATATCAGCACAGATGGCCTCTCCTGGTATCAATTCTTGTCTTCTCAACCTCTGCCTATACCTGCCCCATATTAGAACCCCCATATCTTCCCCTGTGCCCCCTATATATCCCACACCTTGGGACAACACAGGAAGGGCAAAGTCAGAAGTCAGCTCCCCCCCCCAGGTCCCCAGGCTCACCAGGAAGGGTCGAACACCTTGTACCAGCTTGGTGGCAGGCCCTCCAACCGAGTGGCCTCATAATCTACAGGATCATCATCATAGTCCTCAGCAATGATCTCTTCCTCTGGTTCTGGCAGAACAAGGAGGTCAGCAGTTAAGGAGCAGGGAAGTTTTCATTCTACAGTCAAGGCCATGAGAGACACTCAAATCCACACGAACCATGTATGGAAGACATATGTGTGCCAAGAAGCATATGAAGTATTTCCCATACCCAAACCCATCTGCCTCAGCCTCCCATGTGCTGAGGATACAGGTGTGTGCCACTATGGCCCTCACCCATCAGTTTAAACTGTTAACCATAATATGTATGCCAGGCACTTAAGAGGCCCCAAAAATGTCAGCTGTTGATATGGTTGATGAGATCTATGTCACCTCTATTAGGTCCATCAACTAGACTACCTCTGAAACATGCTATCTTTGGTAAATGAACTATCAACACCTTGCACACAGGAGTCTTCGGGCTAGCTATCCTTCCTCATAGGTGCCAGCTATCCTTCCTATTTGATACCATGTAGTCCCCCATGCGTTGATTCACATCTACTTTACTTTTGGGGACTAGGTCTATGTTGCTCAAGTGATCCCTCTGCCTCAGCCTCCTGAGTAGCTAGCTAGCACTACAAGTGCGTGCCACCACCTTTATTTATGGATTAAACATAGCATCAGATGTCACTGCTGAAGAAGAAATATCAGTTTCCCCCACACACTGCTTAGCCAGCTGTACAAATGGATGTCAGGAAATCATACTGTTAACAATAACTGTCATCGGGCTGGGGATTTAGCTCAGCAGCATAAGCGCCTGCCTGGCAAGTGCGAGGTCGTGAGTTCGATCCCCAGTACTGCAAAAAAAAAAAAAAAAAAAACAATAACTGTCATCCCACTGCTTGGTGCATGCCCTATGCCAGCTATTAGGCGTCCGTAGCGACAATAAAATGCCTGTCAAGGCTGGCACATTGTCAGCCCACCTGCTCTTAGCTGTCTTACCGGGCTCCAGATGTTTGAGGATGCCTCTCTTGGCCAAGCGGGTCTGCAGCGCAACGGGGAGTGGCATATCGAGTAGCTCACCTACCTAGGAACAGACGGACATACTGAACATTAGAATCTGAATCCAGTATCAAGCGCCTTCCCACCGCATGTACACGATTATCTGACCGTTAGTTGGCTTCATGAAACGTATCTGCGAAAAGATGGAAGAGGCAGCGACAATCAACAAAACTTTCACCAACCCAGCTCTCCAAGCCTGATGCTGCAAGACCCAATTCGTCTCGCAGGCCCAGGCTCCTCCCACCGCCAAAGAGGCCACACGCACTCTAGAAATGGCCTCACCCAGCGTCACTCAAAAAATGGCCTTGTGGGAGGAACCAAAGCACTGGGATGGGGGAGCGGAATGCAGCACCTCCAGCTCTAAAAAAACACCCACCCCGGCATTACCAAAACAGACGTGTGGGTAATGGAAGCCTGTCAGGCCGGTCGCCTCTTTCTTGTTGCCACTGTGAATGCCAGTTACTACAGCCGTTTTTTTCTTCCAAAGCACCAGACGAGGGCCTCTTTCCGGGAGCGTTAAGGTGACTGGGCGACCCCTAGGGCTGCAGTGACTGGATGACGCAAACCTGGCTAACCAATAAGAATGCAGTCTTGACCTGACGCTACAAAACGACCCAATTGGTTTTCTGGAATCCAAGGAAAGCTCGCGCGCCCCTGTGCGTTACACTGGGGGCGTGGCCCGGCTAAGGTCTGGCCGACTGCGTCGCTAGACGCCGGCGCCATGGAGGAGTACGCTCGAGAGCCTTGGTACGACGGCGGGCACAGGCATCCGGACGGTTGCTGCGGCGCCCAGGCCAGCTATGGGAGGCGGGCGGGGGAGGCACCGGCCACACAGTGCCACGTCCAGGCCTCGGGATACTTAGAAACGTAACTCCTTCCACTCCCAACTGGCTCCCAACTGGCTTCTCCCACTCGGGCCCCGTTAAGGTCCTTAGTTGTGTGCCCAAGAAGGTGCGGTACCGGGCAAACAACCTCACGTTTACCCTGAGTTCGAGCCTTCTTGTCCAGCTTCGTTAACGTAGAGAAGCGTTGGCCAAATCCACGCTCGCGGCGGGGGGAGGGGCGGCTGACTAGAAACCCGTAGGATAACCACGCGGGGTTTTTTTTCCCAGGTGGCTTCTGTGAATCGGGGCAGGGCACGGATGAGCCTATTGTGGGCAAGGAGAGGTTCCCGAGACTTCGGGATCTTGGTTTTTCCCTCTCCTAGGTTTCAAAGGTGTAGAAAGGAGGAACTTGGTTGGACGCGCTCATTTTGGAAAATGGGGTACCATCCTATCTTGTTTCTGTAATAGTACTAGGTGATTAACGCTTCCTTCTGTCGCCGCTGTTGCAACGTGCCGACTCTGCGTCTATCAGTCTGATCTTTGATATTAAAACAGATGCCTGATCTCTTTCTTGGGGTCAAGAGTAATATTTTCCCCTTTTACTTCACTTCTCGTTTTCATGAGGTTTAAAAAACAGACAAGACTAGCTTGTTATCGTCTGAAGCGTTTCTTCCCACTCTAACTTCCATTGGAGTGACCTGATTTCTCCCAGCTGGAAAGAGTCCAAGTAACAGGACCTGGTGAGAAGGGGACTCAAGTTAACCCCACCCTTCCCTTCCTGCTTGCAGCCCTTGGCGAATTGTGGATGACTGCGGTGGAGCCTTCACGATGGGCGTGATCGGTGGCGGGGTCTTCCAGGCTATCAAGGGCTTCCGCAATGCTCCTGTTGTGAGTCCTGAGCTTCTTCCCCAGCGATGTAGGGTCAGCAACCTCGCCTGCACAGAACACTGCTGGAAAACTGCTCGGAGCTGCCAGTCAGCATACACTGTTTTTCTGCTGTCTGCTCACCTACTATGTACCAGGCCTGGCTCCCGGATCTGGGGTATTGGGGAAACTACACACAGGCCTCTGTCTTCCATCCACTCAGCTGTTGGAGGTGCTGTGCTGTCCCAAAGTCACCCGGGGGGACTGCAGATATAGCTCAGTGGTAGGGCACTTGATTACCGTGCATGATTCCGGGGCTCCATCCCCAGCACTGTAAATAAACAAATCAGTCATCTGGACTGGGGTTGTGTAACTTCCTGGTAAGCACCTGCTTAGCATATTCGAGGACATATGTTCATTCCCCAGCCCTGCAAAAAAAGAAAGAAAAGAAGAAACAAAATTCTAAATGTGGGTACAAACCCAGGTAAAGAGTTTAGCTAGAGCTAGATTCTGAGTTAGATACATGGATATAGGGAAGTGACAGGAGAGGCAGCCTTAAAACTGAGAAAATGTTTTTAAACATAATTTTCTTTGTGACCCTTAATCCCCAAAGATCACATCAAATGTACCTTTAACTACCATTCGTTTGCTAAGTTCTCTACAATTTTTTTTTCTCTACAATTTTTTGTCTTTGGTACTGGGAATCAAACTCAGGACCCTCTACTTACCAGGCAGGCGCTGTGCCACTGAGCTATATCCCAGGCCCTTCTGCAATTTTTTTCACTTCTTTTTTTCCTTAAGTACTGGGAATTGAATCCTCACACTGTTGTACATCTCCAGCACTTTATTTTATTTTATTTTATTTTATTTTATTTTGACACAGTATTTTGCTAAATTGCCCAGGTAGGGCTCAAACTTGCCCTCCTCCTGCCTCAGCCACCAAGAATGCTGCGCTTACAGCTGTTGCCACTATGCCCAGCTTGCAGTTTCTATATGCATGGAAACTGCATGCAGTTTGTCCATCCCCTTCACTCCTAGAACTCTTCCCTGGATCTTTGTCCATGTTTTTTGTCTTTGGGGTCTCAGAACGTTACCTGCTCTTTGCTGGAGACCAAACCAGGGCCTGAGTATACGTTTTGCCATTGATGCCCAGTCCCCAGCTCCCCATTTGTACCCCTTCCTTAACAGGATTTTTCTTTTTTTTTTTCCTTTGGTACCAGGGATCAAACACATGACCTCATGCTTGCCAGGCAAGTGTTTATGCCACTGAGCTAAATCACCAGCCTAACAAGATTTTTCTTGACTCCAACTCCACTACCCGTTCATCCTGTCTCATGGAGTACGTGCGCTGTCTAAAGTTTCATTGATCTGCTCAGGATCTGTCTCCCATGAGCCTGGAGTGGGCAGGGGTCAGACCTACCTTGTTCACTGCAGTGTCCCTGCATGTAGCATGGTGCTAGGCACATAATGGGTGCCCTTTAATCATTTACTGAATGAATGAGCAAACAAGTTAATAAATTAGAACTCAGCAACCCAACTTTAGGAACACCTATGTTGGCATGTTCCCCAGGTCCCTAGTTGTTGGCTGCTGCTCTGCATTGAACAGTTTACCATCCTTCTGTTTTGTTTTGGTTTTTTGGTACTGGGGATGGAACCCAGGGCCTCACACATGCTAGGCAAGCACTCTAGTACTAAGCTACACCCCAGCCTCCCCATCCCCTTTTTGCAGTACTGTGGATTGAACCCAGGAACTTTGTACTGGGCTACATCTCCAGTCCTTTTTTAAATTTTTGGTTTGGATTTGTTTGGTTTTTTTGAGGCAGGGTCTTGCTAGTTCAGGCTGGCCTTGAATTTGTGAGCATACACCTTCCTCAGCCTCCCCAAGTGCTGGGATTACAGGTGTGAGCTACCACTCCCAGCTTGACTCCCTTTCTTAACTTTTCCTAGGGAATTCAACACCGCTTGAGAGGCAGTGTTAATGCTGTGAGGATCCGAGCACCCCAGATTGGAGGTGAGGAGTGAAGGGGAGATAGAGGAGATGTGATGGCGATGTTAGGAGTGGTTGATCCTTTGGGACTAGACTGCAAGGCAGGGGGCCCAGTTTCTAGCCAAGACTCTCCCAGGGACTTCCCAGGGTGGATGATCATTTCCAACAATTTACTATGAAGGGACAAGGCGGTGGATTCTGGAGTTTAAATCTAAGCCATGGCTCTTCTGTGTGGCATGACTTCAGGTTAGTAGCATGTCCTCTGTGAACTTGATGTGTACCATGATGATGACTACACTAATCCCATTGTCGGTTTTCTAGTTTATATGGTACTTACTAACTGCTAGTTGCTATGCTAAGACCTTTGATAATATTAACTAGTTTAAAATTGCAGGAGTCAAAAAAAAGAATACCTCAAATAGATCCTGGGACATAGTGACCCCTTGATAAACATTTTAACTATAGGCTGAGTACCCCTTACCAAAAATGCTGGAGACCAGAAGTATATCCAAGAGTTTCTTGGATTTGGAAATATTTGTATGTGCATAATAAGACATCTTGGGGGAATGCACCCAAGTCTAAAGATAAGATTCATTTATATTTCAAATGCAACTTATATAACCCAAAGATAATTTTATGCATTATGTATGTGTGTGTGTATTTTTTAACGCAGTGCTGAGGATAGAACCAAGGTCCTTGAGATGCTAGGCAAGTGCTTTAGCTTAGTAGTGCAGTGTTTACCTAGCGTGCATGTGGCCCTGGGTTTGATTCTTAGCACTGCAAAACCAAAACAAAGCAAATATGAGTTATTCTATGTTGCCCAAACTGGTCTTGAATTTCTGGTTTCAGGGGATCTTTTTGCCTCAGCCTTCCCAATATCTGGGGACTACAGGCACATTTTAGCATATCCAGCTAACTCTATACTATATTTTTAGTTCATCTAGTTGTTTTGTGGTAGTGAAGGTCAAACCCAGAGGTACTCTTCTACTGAGCTACAACTTTATCCTTTAGTTTTGATTTTGAGATAAGTTCTTGATAAGTTGCCCAGGCAGGACTTGAATGTGTGGAAAAAATCCATATAAATCTGCTTGTAACCATTCATCACCTCCTTGTAAAGGTGAAAGCAATGTGGATGCCAATTAGATAGCTTAAAGTCAGAGCTCCACAGACTAAAAACAGACAGAATCTTTTGTCTGCCTTTATGGCTGTTTGTCTCTGCACATTTTTTTTCTCGTTGTGCTCTTTTTATTGCAAGGGATGGAGCCCATGTCATGCATCACTGCATACTCTCTTCCTGAGCCATAGCCCCAAGTCTTTTCTCAGTTCTTAGCCAGAACATTTAGTCTCAGCAGTCTCTAGAGCCTGAGATGTGGGTTCTTGGCTTTCCCAGGAACACTTACTGTGGGCCTCTGTTCCCCACAGGTAGCTTTGCAGTATGGGGGGGCCTTTTCTCTACCATCGACTGTGGCCTGGTGCGGATGCGGGGCAAGGAGGATCCCTGGAACTCCATAACCAGCGGAGCCCTGACGGGAGCTGTGCTGGCTGCTCGCAGTGAGTGCCCCAGCCCTGGTCCCAGCCTCTGTGCTCTGTTCATCCTTCCCTGAGCTCTGTCCCTCTGTTGTTTTCCCCAGGTGGCCCACTGGCCATGGTGGGCTCTGCAATGATGGGGGGCATCCTGCTGGCTCTCATCGAGGGTGTTGGCATCCTTCTCACTCGCTACACTGCCCAGCAGTTCCGCAATGGTGAGCAGGCGCCCAGAGGGGAGGACGGTCAGGGTGAGGTGGCAAGCGTCCTGCATAGCCTCTTCCACTTGTCTTGACCACCTTCTCTCTTCTTCAGCACCCCCGTTCCTGGAGGACCCGAGCCAGCTGCCCCCTAAGGAGGGTACCCCAGCCCCAGGCTATCCCAGCTATCAGCAGTACCATTGAAGAAATCACCGCCTGACACCATGCCACCGTGGGAGCTGCCCCTCGGTTCCCTCCCCGATGATCTACCTCGAAGGGAGGACTGGCTCCCAGTTAGCCCTGGGACCCTCCAGAGAGGGTTCTACTCTGCTCCCCTGTCCCAGGGTGGGGTGGGGCACCCCAGCTGCCCTGACAGATGGGTTCCCTTTTTCTCTCTCAGGGCACCCCAGCCCCACACATGAAACAAACTGACCCCAGCTCCTTCGCGTGGCACTCTGATGAGTATTTAAAGGCAGTTTGGAAATGCCTGTGTCTGTACTTCTTGAGTGCCTCTTCCACCCCTCTGAAAAAGGGATAGCACCCTTTCCAGATCCCTGAAAGCCCTAGGACTTGGAGTCCCACAGCGAGTAGGCTCTGACTGGGAAGGAGTGGGAGTGTATGATAAAATGAATCGGGTATATGAGGGAGGGTATGTGGGGGCCAAGCAGTGAATTGTAAGTGGATGGAGAAGCATGTCTAGGAAAAGAGTGCAGAGACACAGGGTCACTGGAGTGTCGGTGGTCCTGACATTGCAACCCAGGTGTCCCATACCAGCACCTACCCCTCCTCCACAAGCCTAGGTGCCAAGGCTGGGAAACAGACCTCAGGAGAAGCCCCTTCTGGATGATCCCCCTCACTGTGGCTCTGGGTAAAAGTAGGGGTCGGGGTCATCTGGCTTCCTCAAAGGAGGGGTATCCTGTGTCACTCTCCCCCAACACAGACACATTTCTCTGCCATGCAGTTGGCAGTTTGGTTTGTATTTTTGTTTGGGGGTTTTTTGTCTCTGAGACAGGGTCTCCCTGTGTAGTTCAGGCTGCTCTTGAACTCACTTTGTAGCTGACACTGGCTTCGAACTCAGTGATCCTCCTGCCTCAGCCTCCCAAGTCCTGGAATTATGGGTATGCAGCCTGGCTTGTCAGTTTGGTTTAAAGAACAACCACAAAATAGCTAGAAATGAGTTTTCAGTGTGAGGTAGGGCAAGATTTTTCTGGATGGACATCACCCCTAAGTACCGTTACTTGTGCACAAACCCCTGCATCAGTGGGGCAAACATGGGCTTCCCTAGGGTGTAGAGGACCCCAGGAGGCTGAGAAGCTCTCTGAGGAGTCACCTGTTTCCTCTCCACAAACTGGTGCAGTGGGCCTCAGGGAAGACATGCAAAGTTGCCTTCAGCAGACCATTCAGAGGTGCAAGTGCCCTTTCCCTGTGGTACTGCTCATGGGTGGGTAAAGGCCCATTCCCTGGGCTTCCCAAGGATCTAGGGGGACCTGGAGGTCTTCAGTGGTAACAGCGCTACAACTGCTTGAGCAACCCCAGTGCCAGGCATTGAGGACCACCTCATCAATGGCCCTCTGAAGGGCAGAGTGGACTGGAGGTGAAGGTAGCAGGCACCATGCTTGTAATTCAGCATTCCAGCCGGAGTCTGGCTTCTAGCTGGCTGCAGCATTGTGTAGACCACAGTGCTACCATAACCAGGGTATCCTGGCTCTGAATGTATGTCAGGGCCTCTAGCTCCTCTGGTCCTGCTCCTTTTGCACTCAAGGCTCTAGCTTCCATGCCAATTCCCAGGCCCTAGGTATTTCCATGCCTTCACCTGCTCTCTAGTCCTGCCTGTTTGCCCCCTGCCCCAGGCTTTTCCTTTTTTCCTGTGGCGCTCCATAGGGCTATTTTATATTTTCTGAAACAGGGTCTTGATGGAGTTCAGTCTGGCCTTAAACTCACTATGTAACCCATACTAGCTTCAGGTGCACAGTGATCCTCCTACCTCAGCTTCCTGAATACTGGGATTACTGGTGTGTGCCCTACCTCCTCTATAAGCGACTGCATCTACTTGGTCATCTATAGATGAGTCCCTCCTCATAGGCCTACTGCTGAAAGTTCCAGGCCTTGGCAATCAACCTCCTCCCATCTTTAGGCCTTGCCCCTTCTGGCCCCCCAGACTCCAAGGTGTCTACCACTCAAAGAAGATTATCAGTTCAAGACCAACGTGAACTGCACAGTATGACTGTCTCAGGAAAAAGAATGCAAGAGACCAGAACAGAACAGATGGAGAGATGAAGAGAGAGGGAAAGACATGTGCCTAGGAAGAGACACCCCAGAGACAGACAAGAACTACGAGCAGGAGCTGTGTGAGGTCAGCCATGCAGGTAGGGAAACTAAGACACCGTGCAGCATCAGATGCAGGAGAAGACCAAGGCCAACTCCCTAAGGGGGTCCCACTGGGCTCAGACGTTGCAGCCTTGGAGAGCTATTGTTGGGCCAGGCCACCTATCTTGCCCTGGAGCCAGGGGCCTTGAGAAGGCAGACATGCAGATGGATATCTTGCCTGCATCCTGCTCCTCTTTTTTCTTTTCTTTTCTTTTCTTTTCTTTTCTTTTCTTTTCTTTTGTGGTTGAGTGAAGCAAATTTGAGGCCTTTGATATGTATGTGCCAAGTGGAGGCTTCACTGCAGAGCTACACCCTTAGCCTCAGCTCTAATCCCATCTGCTTCTACCAAGGATATCAACGGCCCTCCTTCAGGTCCTCTTTCATGTTCCCTACCTTCTTGATTTAGTCCTGTCTCTGCTTCCATCTGTCTTGACCCAACTCCCAACCCTCTGCCCTGCTTTGGCTTTGGTCTCCTTGGATGTGGCATTCACAGTGCTCACAGCCCTTGAATTTGCACCTACTCATCTCCAGGGGGGAAAAGGGGATATATATGTATTTGGTAGCTGAGGGAGGCTAAGGAGATAAAATCAGGGAAGAATGAGAGGGTTCAGCTCTGACACCCTATCCACTTGGGAAGAGACCCTTAGAGGCTGGGGAGAAAGACATAGAGAAATCAAAGACAGGCAGAGAGAGATACACACACACACACACACAGTAGGGAGGGTAGGGAGAAAGATAACACGAGAAAGAAGATGATGGTGGCGCACATCTGTGATCTTGGCTACTTGAAATGCTCAGGCTAGAGGATCACAAAGTACCTAGGTGAATTTTTCTTTTTTTACTCGTACATTGTAGATATACATAATGATAGTACTCATCACAGAGATTTTGTACCTGTACATGATATAACTTGATTCTTTTTTTCCCATTTCCCTCTCCCCTTCAACCCTCCTTATTTATTTACTTATTTATTTTGGTACCGGGGATCGAACTCACAACCACACACTTGCCAGGCAGGTACTTAATACCCTGAGCTAAATCCCTGGCCCTTTGCCTCCTTATTTACAAAAGGTTTGTTTCCATTTTTTCTTGTCCTTTCTTTCCTTTCCCTCTCCCCACTTCCTTGTTTCCCTTCTCATTTGAACATTTTCTTCCCATTTCCCAATATGTATCATATATTCTGGTCCTTATTTATACTTTCTGTTTCTCATACCAGAGGAAACAATGCATGTGCGAGTCTGATTTATTTCACTTGAGTATGGTCTCAAGCTGCGTCCATTTAGCTAGAAATGTCGCAAGCGTATTGTTTTTTTTTTTTTTGGTGCCGGGGATTGAACTCATGACCTCACATTTGCCATTTGCCAAGCAGGGACTTACGCCACTGACCTAATCCCCCGGCCCATGTTCCTTATGACATAGTAATAATACATTGTAGTAAAAAAAAAAAAAACCCTACATCTTCTTTGTCCATTCATCACTTGATGGGCATTTGAGCTGTTAATAAGGTTTAGCTATTAAAGGGCTAGGAATTTAGCTCAGTGGCATAAGCACTTGCCTAGCAAGGGCAAGGTCATGAGTTTGATCCCTGGTACCCCCTTCCAAAAAAAAGATTTAGCTATTACAAACTGTACTTCTTTTTTTTTTTTAGTAATAGGTGAAAAGTGTCAAAACTCTTTTGAACTCCTAATATATCTTTTTTTTCAAATCCATTTTAACTCAAAGAGAAAAAATAGAATTTCAAAACACATCAATCAGCAGCAACAATGGTACATACATTGTGCATGTCATCCCCAAATCATTGTTTCAGAGCAAAGACATCTGCATTCAATTGTCCAAACAATACCAGTGCACAAAAAAAAAATACTAGCACAAATCTTTCTCCTCAGTGAACTCAAAGACATCAGTAGTCTAAGTATCTTAACTATTTTTTTTTTGGTACCAGGGATCGAACTCATGACCTTGCACTTGCCAGGTGGGTGCTTAAGCCACTGAGCTAAATCCCCAGCCATATATATTATTTATATGATATATATATATATTGTTTCATTCATCTCACACTAGTGAGACAATGCAATGTTTACACATGTGAATCTGATTTATTTCACTTATGAGTTTGATCTCAAATTGTACCCATTTACCTATAAAAGCCTCCAGTTTATCCTTCTTTATGGGTGAATAGTACTCCGTTGTATAAAAATACCACAACTTTTTTATCCATTCCTCAGTTGATGGGCATTTAGGTTGTTTCCAAGTTCTAGCTATTACAGATCGTGATGATTGCCAGTTGTAGGCCACAAGGAAGAGAACCAGATACCAGCTCCTTCCTGTGAGTCAGTGCCATTTGCAGGCCATGGGGAAAAGAATCAGACACCAGCCCCTTCTGGTGCATGGGCTAGGAGACAACAAAAGCCAAAGTGTCCTCCCTTCCCCACCATAAGTGACTGACTGATCCAGAGAAACACAGGCTGAGATGATAGCTCTTGAAGTAAAATACAACTTAATGCTCGTAGTGTTCAGTGTTTCATTAACTTTGCAGGCCTAAAAATGATAGTCTGATCATCTATTCAGAGAGTAACAATATACAATATAGCATCTATGGAGGATCTCCTTTTGAAGGTGGTGGCCATTGTTAATTCCCTATTATCTTGTTTTAAAAGTCTTGTATTATTTTCTTTGTTTTGTTTGGTTTTATTCTGTTTTCTCTTATTTGATTTTATTATATCTGATGGCATGGACAGCTATTTCAAAGACAACAAGATATGTTACAGGGACCATTTTGAATTTACTATTATCTTGTTTTGAAGTCCTGTATTGCATTCATTGTTTTTGGGTTTTTTGTTTTTTGGGGTTTTTTTGTTTTTGGTACCAGGGATCAAACTTACAACTTTATGCTTGCCAGGCAGGTGCTTGTGTTGCTGAGCTAAATCCCCAGCCCCCATTGTTTTGTTTTAATTGGTTCTATTCTGTTCTGCTTTATTTGATTTTCCTATGTCTGATGGTATGGGCAGCTATTTTAAAGACAAGAGGAATTATGGTAGCCTTTGTTGATTTCCTATTATCTTGTTTTGAAATCCTGTATCACTTACACTTTTGTTTTGATTGGCTTTATTCTGTTTTATTTTGCTTGGTTTTAGTCTCTTTAAAATAAAAAATTGTGCTGCTGGAAACATGGGTGCACATGTATTGCTGTGGTATGATGTTTTCATTTCTTCTGGGTCAAATGGGACGTCTAGATCTAATTTTTTGAGGAATGTCCACCCTGATTTTCACAGTGGTTGTACCAGTCTACACTCCCACCTTACAGTGGAGAGGGATCCCTTTTTCCCCATAGCCCCTCCAGCATTTATTATTGGTTGATTTCTTGATACTAGTCATTCTTTCTGGGGTGAGATGGAATCTCACTGTTGTTTTAATTTTTATCTCTTGAATGACCAATGATGTTGAACTATTTTTCACATATTTATTTGTTGTACAAACTGTACTTCCATAAACATGGATGTGCATATATCACTGTGGTGTGATCCTTTTAGTTATTTGGAGAAGATACCAAGAAGAGGAGAAGCTGGGTCAAATGGAACCTCTAGTTTTATTTTTTTAAGGAATCTGCACACTGATTTCCACTAAATCATGGCCTTCTTTGTGTGTCTTTTTTAAAATTTTTTTTATTTAAAGAGAAGAAGAAGAAAGAAAAAAAAACCAAACAAAACAGAAAGAGGGTAGCAACAATACAGAATTCCAAAGGGGAAAGAAAAAAAAGAAAAAAAGAACAACAACCACAACAAAACAAAAACAAAAATACTAAGAAATCATCACTTGATAAATTACATACTGTCATCATTGGAAATAGTTGTTCAAGGGCTGGGGATTTAGATCAGTGGCTTAAGCGCCTGCCTGGCAAGCGTGAGGTCATGAGTTTGATCCCTGGTACCAAAAAAAAAAGAAATAGTTGTTCAAGTTACAAAGTTAAAACATACAAAGTATACATTCAAACAATGAGACTGTTAATGTTTCTGCTCAACATTCTAACAAAAACAGTAATATGGACATCTATCGTGCACACCTACACACACATGCAGTTATATCCTTTAGAGCACTTTCTTGACCTCTCTTTGTTACAGTAGCAATTACACATTTTGGGTTTTATTACTCCTACAGTTCTTACTACTTTTTACACTAGAGACACAATGTGATATTTATAAATATGATTCTTATTTATTTCACTAATGAGGATAGTCTCAAGTTGTCTCCATTTCCCTATGAAGGCCTCAACATCATTCTTTTTTATAGCTGAGTAATATTCCATTGTATAAAAATACCACATCTTTTTCATCCACTCTGCAGTTGATGGGCATCTTGGTTGTTTCCAAGATTTAGCTATTACAAATTGTGCTGCACAAAGTAAGCCCCTTTTCCGTAATTATAGTGCTTGATATACTCTTTCCTCCAATTTATGTCAACTTGGGAGACTTAGGTCATCAAGGCCACGAAGGACACTCTGAGGTGAAAAAAAAAAACAAATTGTGCTGCTGCTTCTTTGTGTGTCTTAATCAGTGTTGTCTTGAATCCACTTTGTCTGCAAATAGAATAGCTACGCATGCATTTTTTTGGAGGTTCCTGTCATATGAAGTATTGTTTGGGTTTTTTTTTTTAGTTTGTTTGTTTTCTAATTTTTTGAGACAGGGTCTTGCTATATAGTTCATGTTTGTCTTCTCACTGTGTAGCCCAGGCTGGCCTTGAATTCATGGTGATCCTCCTGCCTTGGCCTCCCAAATGCTGGGATTATAGACATGCACCACCACACCCAGTTGGATTTTGTTTCCTGATCCATTCTTCCAGTTTGTTTCTTTTAATTGGTGAATTGAGACCATTTATATTAATGGTTATAACTGATATATGTTGAATTACCCTTATCATGTTATTTTTCTGTTGCTGGTTCTGTCTTTTCTCTCTGTTTAATTGCTTGCCTTGCCTAGTGGATTCATTCTGTTTGGGTTCATGGAATTGTAGTCCTTGTTATCTCTTTCTGTAATATCCTTTAGAACATTTTGAGTGTGCATTTGTTGTTCATGAATTTCCTTTTTTTATTATCCATAATTTCTTTAGGCATTCTTCATCATGGAAGTATCTTATTTCTCCATCAATTTTGAAAGATAGTTTTGTGAGGTATGTCAATCTATATTAGAGGTATTTTTTTAGGGCTTGAAAAATTTCACTCCAAGCTCTCTTAGCTTGAGGGTTTGTATTGAGAAATCAGCTGTGATTCTGATGGGCTTTCTTTATAGATGATTTGTTTCTTTTGTCTGTTTGCTTTTACTATTCTGTTTTTGTGTCAGATTTCTGGAATTTTGACTATTACATGCCTTGTGGTAGTTTTTTTTCATCAAGGCTCATTGGAGTTCTATATTCCTCACTTATCTGTATGTCAAATTCTTTTTCCATGTTTCGGAAGTTTTCTACCATTACTTTTATAAACAGATTTTGTTGGTTCTATCTCCTGCTTTTTCACTGACTCCAATCTTATCAGTCTTCTTTACATCATCTAGTAGGTGTTGAATTGATTTTTCATGTTTCCTTGTTATTTTTAAGAAATCTTTCATGATTGCTAACCACAATCCTATCTTCTATATCAGATATTTTGTCCTCACACTGGCTCATTGTGCTGTATGTACTTTCAGTGTAATTTTTTTTTTTTTTTGGTACCAGGGATCAAACTCACGACCTCACACTTGCCAGGCAGGCCTTAAGCCACTGAGCTAAATCCCTGGCCCTTTCAGTGTAATTTTTAATCTCCTTCATCTCTGTTTGAATCTGTTCCACAGATTGCATTTCTTTCCTATATTGGGCATTCCTGGTTTATATCATTTTCCAAAGCGTCTCTCTCTCTTTTTTAAATATGTATCTTTTCTAAAGTTACTAAAGTCTTTTATTATGGTTGCCATCTCTGTAGTTATCTGAGAAATTATTTCTGATTTGCTTTTTTTCTAGTACCTTATTCATCTGCTTTGTTGCATCTGCTGTTACCACTTCGGAGAGTCCAGGTGGGTGGCCTGCAAATTGGGCCCCTAGTTTTGCCTTTGGTGAACTCAATGTCTGAGGTTGTATCTTGTTTAAATGTCTTCTCATTTGCTATTTTAAGTTTAATTCCTGGGTTGATGTTTATAAATTGTTTATGACAAGTAGCTTTATTGCTAGTGGTTAGAACCTTTAGGAAATGAGTACTCAGAGATGTCTTCTGGGTATAGCTGGCTTTTGGGTTTTAGTCTATTGCAAGATCCCACCTCTTCTATTTACTGGGACTGAGAAGTTGCTATTTGGCCCCACTCCTAGTCCGTGGGCACTGGCCTACAGTACTGTTTATAACCCTTAGGCAACCTCAGTCTTGCTTTCCTAGGAAGAACAACTGGTTAGAGCAATTATGTCACCTTGGCTAAAGCTTTACAATCAGTAATAACAATATCAAATAGCATAGAAAATGAAACACTGCAATAATTATTGATTCACTACCTTTAACTATATGTACTATATTTGTAGTTTTACAGTAAAATCTAAATCAAACAAGAAAATTGTATACAGTAAATATGCCCTCAATATGGCAATTTTCCCCGGAGGAGAAAATTTAAAAGGGGTTAAAGGGAAAAATAGAAAAATAGAAGAGGAAGAAATTAGAAGCAAGACGAGAGGACATAGGAAGATTATGAAAACTTTGGGAAACTGGTGGAGAAGACAAGAGGGAAAGAGAAGGAAAATCTAAAAAACAAGAACAAAATAACAACAACAACAAAAAAAACTAGAAACAATTTTCACACTCATAAAAAGAACAATTTAGAAGAAAAAACAAAAACAAGAAAAAAATGTCCACTCAATGTGTCTCTGCTTTCACTGATAGATAAATTGAGCCTTTATTGCAATGAAAGACACTTTATTGCAGTAAAAGACATTGCCATTAAGACACATCTCCTCAAAATACTTCATTTAAGCACACTTACCTCTTTGTTTTTGGCACTTTATTATCTTTTTTATATACATATATATACATTGTATATACATTTTTATATACATATACATACATGAGTATATACATACTCATACACTAGTATGAGAAGATGATGTAACATATTGTTATAATTGTTTTTTTTTTTTTTTTT
>PVJX010032475.1:0-20389 GCA_004027295.1 Dolichotis patagonum
CCAAAATATTATGCCCTGATTTCTGGTGGTCTAGGGCTTACATGGGATAAGCAAGCGGGAAGTACAGAGGCAGAATGGCTTGTTGACTAGGCATTGGTTTATACAATGTGTATCATAGTGACCAGCTATGCATCATAGTGATCAGTTGTTTCTAAGAGACAGAAGCAACCAGAACTGGAACAGGAACTATTACCCGAGCAACTGAAAAACTGAAGTTTACTGGCAGCGGGTGAATTTTCTGTTATGGTCTTAAGAGAACTACCTGCCCATGGCCCTACCCCTACAGCAACAGTCTGTCTCACCACTTTTCTATGAAGCAAGGTGGAACAAATCTTGGAGATCTGCATCTAAGAGCTCCCAAAATGAGAGACCTGAGTGGTACAGGCTGACCCCCCACCATCCTGTCTTCTGAGGTCTAAGTAGCCAAGGCAAAACCAGCAGGACTAGCAGTATCCCACATGGTTATCAGCAGGGGGAATTCAGGGAGGACAGCCAGGGGTGTTGGTTCCTTTTCCGTGCTATTGGTTAGCGTTGGTGGGGTGGCCTGACTTGTACACTGAAGCAGAGGTCAGTTCCTCCCGTCCTGTGAAAGCTGCCATGTTCCAGTGGTTTCCCCCACCCAGGGTGCCTGGGACGTGGAACAGCTGGAGGCTAGCAGTGTGATACCCGGCATCTATCCTCAATATGTGGCCAACTCTGGCTTCCTCGGGCAGTGGGTACCTTAGCTCATGTGGCAGCCTCACTTCCACAATAGAACGCTCTAAGAGGGGAAAGGAAAAAGCCAGACCAAGACTGGTATGTCTCCCCGGCCATCCCTCTTCTGGTCAAGGGAGTTTCTGGTCAACCCACAGTCGAAGGTATGGGAGAATGATGCCACCTCTGCGTGGGAACTTCTGCATGGGATACAAAGAACTTCCAGGGGGAGAAAGGGTGGAAAATGGCCATCATCAGACAAGCTACCACACACAGAGACTCAGGTAAAACCCCAGGTAACCCCAGGTGTTTTATAAGTGACTCATCTGCAGGTATCAGACATTCAGAGCAAATCTTGCCAGCAACCCTAGAAGACTAAAATTGGTGAATCACTGTTTCTTTAGTTCCAGTCACTGACAGGTTTAACCAAAGTGAACACTATTAACCATGATGTTTTTGCAGATATAAACAATTATTGGCTTAATAAAAATTATAGACTACTTGCTTGGCAATTTTTATGCTCTATAAAAACTTTTCCATTATTACTTTCGTTGCTAACAGATGATCCTTAAGTCAGCTGTTCTGCGCATAATAATTCCCACATCAGGAAAAATAGTAATTATTGTTTGTACAGTTGGTTAGGCATTAGCAGTCAATAACTAAGTACTTCCCTTTTATTTTCTCATTTAAACCTCACAGAGTCCTTTAATAGAGGTGAAGTCTCGATTTGATAGCTGACGAAACAGAAGTGCTGGCAGTCGAGACATTTGCCCAGAATCCTACTATTTCTCTACCGAAGACAAAAGGTTGAGGTCTGTGCCTTTGATCCTGACATATGTAGCTCTCCTGTGTATGGCAGAAAATGTTCACTGTTTGTGTCCCCTTGTGGGACTCAGAGCTCTTAACTCACAAGGCAAAGGTGTCACCAACGCTGGCTTATTGTGGCCACAGTAACTTCCAGAGTCTCTTTGGCTCTCCATCTCACTGCCCAGGCACAGAGCCTGAGGCCTCAACATTTGGCGTAGCCACAGCACTGGGGCCTGACTCCTTCCAGCTCCACACTGTCCCTGCCACATCTCTGGCCACCCTGCTGGAGATGGCCAAAGTCCTCTCACGGCAGCCACTGTCTTCTCTCTGGGCTCACGGTCCAAATACGGGTCACCTCCCACCAGTGAGATCTCCAGGGTTTCTGAAGGAACTGGGGCTGGAGGCCAGATGAATACAGCACTTTTATGTTGTTCAGCCTGCTAAGAGGTTGAGTCCTTATAATGATTTTCTCTGTTTCCCAAAAGTAACTTCATAAAAGCTAACACTACCGCATAGTCAGCAAAGGAATTAAGAGTTTGCCAGGAACCTTGCTAACCTGATCTCTTACACTTGTGCTTGGGCATTTCTATTTTTTGGGAATGACTCAAATAACTAACTTACTAGATTGGAATGAGCTCCTGGTAAAAAGAACCAGGATTCTCAAAAGGTTGAAGTGTCATCTGGAACTCACAGGGTCAGAAATACTACCACCTGGAAAACATTGTTTTTCCAAGTGGACAGTGACTAAGATCAAACACAAGCACTGTAACGCTGCCCATCCGCTGACAGGAACAGAGAACCCTGCTCACCCCCCTCCCCAGACCCCAAGAGGTCAGGGATGTGCCGTGCGAGGGCAATAGAGGAAGGATCATTTGGAAATCCAAGGGGCTGGTTAGGCAGGCTGACTTTGCTGGCTCAGCAAACCCTAGAGCCAAGGGCAGTGGTGTGCACTATGGTCCCAGCTACTCAGGCAACTGAGGAGGGAGGACTGTTTTTGCCAGGAGTTCGAGGTCAGCCTTTACAACATAGTAAGACATTGTCTCAGAGACAGGAAACCAAGGGGTTTAGACCAGGAGTAGATTATTTGCCTGGCATTTGTGAAACCTGTGTTCAATCCTCACACTACCAAGAAAAAGAAAACCCTAAATTACTAAACGAAGTGCAATAGCCCTCCCTCCTCATGCCCTATATCCTGGGGTCTTCACTTCTGGATGGGTCAGTAGAAGCAATTGCTTGTGAAGTTGTGGAACTGATGCTATTTTCTTTACTGGTGAAATTGGGTTTTATCTGACAATCAGAGCCCAGTGTCCATCATTTAGGTGATAAAGATTTCACACAAAATAATTTTCAAAAAGGCAGTTTCCTGTGTCGGGTATAAGCACAACACATCATTCACTCACAACCAAGAAGGGGTGGCCAGGAGGAAAAAAAACCTGGAAAACTCAAAAGATAAAAGTTGAATCTTATCAGGCCTCCTGAGGCTTCTACCCAAGGCAATAAAGCAACCGTAAACTAATACCAAAAAGGTAAGAAATGGTTACCCAGTGGGTAGAGTCTGCAAAGATGTAAAACATTCTCATCAATTTCAGCAATTACAGAGGTAAATCAAGCAACAAGCATTCCCAAGTACTGGAAGTACTTAGGTCACCCTCGCACCATTTGCCCTGTTGATATATGTCCTGCCTGGCGGCCTCTGAGGGAGGGAAAGGCTGCCTGGGTTCTCAGGGTTTTAAGCTCCAGCACCGCAGACATCCAATGACTTACGGTGGTACCCGTGCAGGAGGCTCTATGATGTCTTTGGCAGGAAACAAGCCCAGGGTTAAACTCCAAACCACACAACAGAGCCAAAGGCCACCCAGCAAACAGCAAATACTGCAAACGCTTTATAATTTTTTAAATTGACTAACAAAATTGCTTTTCAACCTCTGTATGTGTATGTGACATGTTCCCTCATAAACTTAGGCTAAATACAGCTAAATTCAGCCACTATGCCACTCATCTCATTGAATGCAATGTCCAGAGAGCATCAGTCAGCTCTGACAGCTCCCCTTGTCACAACCATCTTCCTGTGGACTGGCCTGGGCTACGCTCCCAGGGCTGCTATAGTGGAGAAAAGTCAGCTGATGCTCTGATGTAGAAATTCTCCTCTTTCTACCATTCTCATCTCTTAACCTCCAAGGAATGTGTTCAGGGTTTTTGGTTGCTTTATTTTGCTTTTTTAAGCATTATAAGAACCCACACTTTCATGCACAGTCTCAAAAAAAAAAGTTTAAATTTCTTATTGGCTCTAGACAAATTATGTTTGATCATTTGAAATAAGTTACATAAAACTCCTGGAACACACCATTTGTCTCTGCTAAGAGATGGGAATTAAGACAGACTGCAGGGAACCTCCACCAACCGTGTGAACGTGACTTGGCCACTCTCAGGCAGGAAGGCACCTCTCATGCACAGAAACACAGCTCCACCGGGGGATCGTGTGGAAACCACTGTCCACAGCTAGCTTCGTCTGCAGCCCACGCTTACGCTGAGATCACCTTGCTTTGTGCTTTATCCAAGAACACCATCTTTATTTCAACGAAATGTGAGATTCCCTCTTCCTCAGTTATGGAGTGGGCGGCTGCACTATCAACCCTTGACCTCAGCGGATCAATCTCCATCACCTTCACACGCCTTTCTCCACGTTTGTGGCTTTTAAACTAGGTTATTCCACATGCATCTCTGAAGCAGCAAACTGTGTTTCGGAGGCAAGGAAGAAGCTAACAGCAAGTAGGGAAACCTTCATCAAAGGCTCTGAGGTAGGACCCAAAGGCCTCTTTGAGAGAAGGGGAAAATGAGACTCTGGGGGATCGAGATGCTCCCCAAATCACAGAGCCAGTCCTTACTCCCAGGCCAGGGCTCTCCTGCTCAACCACACACCCATCTGGCACTGACACGGCAGGACCATTTTATCACCTCCTTGGCACACGTCCAAAGGAAAATGTACATCCTTCTCCAGCGAGATTTACTACTGTTGCTTCAGAAGTGTCAACTAAAAACAGACTACTCTGCTTTTAACTGTTTATTTGCCACTTGGCTAAAAATCTCCATGATGGTACCAGAAAACAAGGAACAAAATAAGACTCTACATAAGATGGGAGACAGAAGTCAGAAACCTGCCACACTGTCAAGAGAGACACGTGAGCTGGCGTTAACACTGAATCCTACCACTACAAATACCACTTTCCTGGCAAGCGTGAGGTTGTGAGTTCGATCCCTGGTACCAAAAAAAAAGCCAGAAATGGTAGTGCGCACCTATGGTCCCAGCACTCTGGGAGGCTGAGGCAGAAGACTAAGTTTCAGCCTAACCTGGGCAACTTAGCAACATAGCAAGACTGTGTCTCAAATTAAAAAAAAAAAAGAAAGAAAAAACGCAGTTGTAGCTCAACGTAAAGCCCTGGGCTCAATGCCTAGTGCCATACACACATTCCAAGAAAAATTAGCAAAGTGACTGGCTCTTCACTACCAGAAAATGTTTGCATCCACCACTGCTGCTTGTCCTCATCATGGTAATGGACCCCAGAGCAGCCAGTCCCACCCACAGACTGGCCCTGACTGTGGAAGAAACTGATAGTCTGCCCTGCGTTCACTGCGCTTTGACCCGCATCGATAGATTCTGAGAGCTTAGACAGACATTGCAATGGCAAAATCTAAATTGCTACGGATCACATTTTCCAATTTCTAAAAGTCTCAGGCTCTTATTGAATAGGGAAGCCAGGACTAGGAGCTTCAGTGCCCCCAAACCCTAGTGCAGTGGATCCTGTATCCTAAAATAAGATCTCTCCAAACTTCATGAATGCTGCCTTGTTTTCCTCCACTTTACTCACCTAGCAGGCTGATTCCAGACCCCTATGGATAACAAAATCCAAGGATGCCCAAGTCACGTGCATAGAATGGCATTGGATTTGCAAAGAACCTACACGTCCTCTTGTATGTTTTAATGTTCTCTTGATGATTTATTACCTATACATGGTAAATGCTGTGTAAATGGTTGTTATACAGCATTGCTCAGAGAATGATGACATGAAAAATTCTGTCTGACACAGATGCAATTTTTCCAAATGTTTTTAATCTGTGGTTGGTTGACTCCACCATAGATATAGCAGATTGACTGTACATCTATGCTTCCTTTCAGTCCCTCTGCACAGTGCCTAACTAGAATGGGACGCCACAAGGAGTTTCGTGGGTTCTTCTCATTGCCTGTCCACAGATGCTCAATCACTGACAAGCATGCAGGGCTCAACTGACATTTACTGTATTAATGAATAAATGAAACAAGAAAAAATTACCCTTGGTACTTTTACCTCAGAGAGTCTCATTTGGACATATGAGCACATCAGACAAACCATTTTATTACTACTCTGAATGAGGCACAGTTCCAAGTACTGTCAGTGTAGGATTTCAGTCATCTATCACATCAGGACCACGAGAAGGACATCGCTGCTAGTTCCACTCCCCAGGTAAGAAAACTGCACACTCCCAGCCAGCTAATGAATTCAAACCTCAGCAGTCCTACCAAAGTCCCAGTCACAGAAACAGTGGATACAAAGTTCCCTTGTATAATGAGCTCTTACTAGACACTGTCACCAGGCTTGGCAACCTCTCTGGACAAACATTTTCTTATGCCCCAGACCTGGGTGGATAGATGTTGGCCAGTGTGACAGTGTTCGCTCTGCTCTCCAGGTGTGGCTCAGAGATTCTGTTGTGGACTTGGCAGGCTGAGCACAGGGAATATGTAAAATTTGCTTGTCCTAGGCATCTAGGAACTCCCCCACAACGCCTCATAAATATGGAAATGGGGGAAATGCCCTCAGACCCTATAAGAAGAGCTACTTACCTCCACCAGAAGCTAGATCCACTAACCCCAGCCCACTATTCCGCAACACTAGCCCTTTTCTGTTCTAGAAAGTTATCATTCAGATAGAGCTTACAGGAGACTCCAAAATAAAATAAAGAGATAAACACAGAAATGGTTTAGTTGAATAGGAATGGGGACTAAAATGCCCCATCTCCCTATGGCTGCCCTTTTTATGCCATTTCCCAAGGCAGCCTTTCCATTCCACTGCTCTTCCAAGAGCAAAATAAATAGAAGCCTGCAGCACCACCCCCAGGGTTCAGTGCACACAGTGGGTGCTCAGGACATATCGGTAGATCTGGTTGTAAATAATGTGCCAAGTTCGCAGTCACATGGGTTCTTACTTTACTCAGTACTGGGCAGTAGTAGCATTGCAGATCTGTGAGAAAGTCCAGCTAGAGTGTGACTCCAGAATCAGCCAAATTCACTCCAACTCAAGACCATGGTCCTGGCCACACTCTGCTCAGCTCAGCTGCTCTTTAAATACTTGATTTTATTTCAGTTTCACTGAGAAAGATTTCAGACCCATAGAAAAGAAACCACCATGCAATTTAAGAAAGAAAGTACTACACACACAGCAGAAGCCCCGGGTACCTCTTCTAATAGCCTCTTCCTCACGAAAAAGTAACCTGTCTCCTGCTTTACGCGCTAACTTTTGACATGCGTTTTCTTTCTTCCTTAAAGAATGGCTCCCGTTTATTCACTGAGTATGTTCACAGTGCTCTTGGTCAGCTGGAGCAAGGCAGATAGCAAGAGACTGAAGCGCATACACCATGCCGCATGTCTGGTTGAGCTGGAGCCCGGTCCTTCTGTGATTCTTGGTTGTTTGCAGAGTCTCCCTGCCTCCCCTCTACTCTTCTCACCCTCTCGTCATTCCCTACTCCATTTGCTCCTTCTCTTCCATCCAACCTGCTCCACGCCTCTCCTTTGATGAGCATTTGGATATCACCATCAGAACGGGGCTTGCTTCCACTGACCGTGTTAAGCAACATGTCACAGTGCGGTCGCTACTGAGGAACAGAGAGAAGCCAGTAACCTCTACTGGGCCTTGCCTCACGACAATTTTTTCCTATTTGCCAGATGAGAAAACTGGGTCTCAAAAAAATCAACTGATACAATATCCTGGAAGTTAATAATGCTTGAATTTGAACCCAGATCTCTCCAATTCTACAGTCCAAGTCCTTTGTTTCCCTCTATTTAAGTCAGTGAGAGATTTGGACTGCCAATTGAGGTCACTAAAGATATAAAACCAACTTCTCAGAGAACTGTACAAGATAGATGTAAAATGCAAAACAAAGTCCCTGATGACCTCCAACCACAGAAGCACTGACTCGGCCTAACTCCAAGCTTTGTATTAGTCGGTAGTAATTGTCAACAATATTGGCAATAGTGGAGGCTTCCACTGAGGTGACGGTCATGCTGCACGCAGCTGCCTCCAATAATAATTTTCTTGTTTGGATGGTTTGGGCTTCTGTGTACGTGCTGAGTGCTGATCGATTTTACAAACTATTTGGTTTCATTGCATATATTTTTATCACATCCATCCCCCATTGCCCTCCTTCACACCCCCTCGCCCTCACCCTAGTGGGAGTAGTCTTCTTTCTGCTTTTCCATCATCTTTTTTAGATTCCACATATTAGAAAAAACATCCAACACTTGTATTTGTGTATCTGGTTTATCTTACTTAATATGACGATCTCCGGTCTAAGCATTTTCCTACAAATAGCAAAATGTCACTCTGGATCGCACAGTGACACTCCATTTTGTATACAGCCACATATTCCTCACCCATTCATCCTTTGGTACCCACCAAGGCTGGTCCCACACCGTGGCAATTGTGAACTGTACCACAGTGACCATGGGTATGCAGGTATCCCTGTAGTACGATGCCCTTAATTCCTTCAGATATGTACCAAGGAGTACTACAGCTGGGTCAAATGATAACTCTACTTTCATTTTTTATTTTTTTGCTTTTTGAGACAGGATCTCACTATGCAGTTCAGGCTGGCCTTGGGCTCACTTTGTAGCCCAGGCTGGTCTCAAATTTGCAAACGATTCTCCTGCCTTAGCTTCCCAAGTGCTGGGATTACAGGAGTACACCACCATACCCGGCACTAGTTTTAATTTTAAAGATACGTGGTGGTCCTATTAATTTATATTCCCATCAGCAACATAGAATGTTCCTTCTTCCACACATCTTCACCAATATTTATTATCTTTCATGTTCTTGACAATAGCCATTCTGATTGGGGTGAGATGCAATCTCAATGTAGTTTTGATTTGCAGTTCCCTAATGGCTAATGATGTTATGCATTTTTTTCATATACTTAATGGTCATGCAGAGAAGTTCCTGATCATTAATTGATTGGACTATTTATTTTTTGGTGTTATTTTTTATATTTTTATGTGTTCTACACATTAATTAATCCTCTATCATAAAAACAGCTGGCAAAGATTTTCTCCCATTTTCTAGCCTGTCTCTTCACTCTCTTAGTTGTTTCTTTTGCTGTGCAGAAACTTTTAATTCCATGTAGATCCACGTACTGAACCTTAATATGACTTCCTACAATTACAATCAAACAGCTGTAGGTTGTGTTGGTTAATTTATGTGTCTTTTATTCTATTCCATTCTATTCTATTTCATTGGTATTTGTGTTTACTTTTCTGCCAGTACCATGCCTTTTCTTTCTATGGTCTTGTAGTATAATCTGAAATTGGGTACTGGGATCTCTCCAGCCTTGTTCTATGCTTAGGGTTACATTGGATATTCTGGGTGGGTCTTTTATGTTTCCATATAAAATTTTAAGACTGTTCTTTCTAGATCTGTGAAGAATGTTGATGCTTTGATGGGAGTCACACTCAATCTGCAGGTCACTTTGCTAATATGACCATCTTAAAAATTCTAAGGCAGGAGATTAGGGCACAGCAAAGTGGCTGGGCAATTAGACATGACCTGTCAATCACAGGTACCTGTCAATCATGGACATTCAGGACACAGATTCTGAGTACTGCACCTGATACAGATCTTCTGTCATGAAATCCGGTGAGTCAGCTCTGGTGGGATGGCTTGGATATGATGTCGGAAAAAGGGGATATAAGCTTGTGGCTGTGGAAGCCTTTTTACCATCCTGCCCTGCATTCTGCAGAACATTCTTCTTTCCATACTTTAACTGGCCACACTCACTTTGCAGAGCACTTCTTTTTAGAGGACTTTTCCTTCTTGAGCACTTCTTTTGCAAATCTTTTTCTCCTCCTTTTCTTCCTCTTTTGCTTTAAATAAATATTTAACTTTCACATTCATCAATTGCCCTGTCCAACTCTTCGGACTGGACAGCAAAAGCCTGGAAAGAACCTCTGGTCACTACAATACTCAGTAACTATATGAATTCTGCTGATCCATAAAAGTGGGATGTTTTTCCATCTTCCACTGTCTTCTTCAATTCTTTACTTCAGTTTTCTGTAGTTTTTACTAGAGAGTCTTTCACCTCCTCAATTAATTTGATCTTTAGGCTTTTCTTTTTAAAGCTATTGTGAATGGCATTATTTTACTGATTGCTTTCTCAACTAATTCATTATTGATATACAGAAAAGTTATTGATTTTCAAGGTTAGTTTTACATCTTGAATCATATTCTAGCGACAGAAAGGGTAGAAAATATTATGTAGATAGAAGCCTGGTTGATAGGTGATACATGAATTGACAGGTAGATACTACAAGATAATAGATGCATAGATAGATAATAGAGGCACATAGAGATACATAGAATATGGATGTATACATGCCTTGCAGATATTTGTAACATTTTTCATGTTTGAAACCTTGCATAAATGATTCTATCATAAATACGTTGCTATTTTCTTTCTTTCTTTTGTGCTTTGTTTTGTTTTATTTGTTTATGAGACAGATTTAGCTATGTTGTTCAGGCTGACTTTGAACACACTAAGCAGCCCAGGCTGGCCTTGAATTTGTGGGAATCCTCCTGCCTCAAATTCCTAAGTACTTGGATTTACAAGCAAGCACCACCGTGCCTGCCCCCTCCCCTCGGCTTAATCTGCTCTTGAGAATTATCCATATAATCATATTACAGTGACATATGCATACCCATGTTTATAGCAGCATAACTCACAAAGCTAAATTATGGAAGCAGTCTATATGCCCGTCCACAGATGGGTACATAAAGAAAATGTGGTGGATATGGATGATATAGATACAGACAGATACACAAATATATCACTCTGCCATAAGGAAGGATAAATTTGAGTCATTTGTAAAACAATGGATGGATCTTGCTAAGTGAGTTAGACACAGAAGGAGAAATATCACATGGTTTTTTTATATGGCAAGCTCAAAATATAAATAATTTATAGAGAAAAATAAAAAAAGATGATAGATACGGAAGCTTTTTGGCAATGAGAAGGAGGTCTCAGGAAAGGGGAGAGGAATAGGCAAGGGAGAAAAAATAAAAATAGTTGAGATGCAATATGGATGTATACCAATTCCCCAGTGTGAATGTCATTCTTACATATTGCAGGAATATACCAATAAAAAAAAGAATTCAACTGATTGGCTTTACTGGAATTTTTCTATTCCATATACATTTTAGAAACACTTTTAAGATCACAAAAATAAATCCTGATGGATTTATAGCCTGGCACTTAATGTTATTTATTTGTTTGTTTTTATTAGTGCATATTTGCCATACAAAATTATCACATTCATCATAGGGAATTTGTAACTGTACACAATATATCTTAATTCTTCTTTTTTCCCGTTTCCCTCTCCTTCCTTCAACCCTTCCTTCTGACCACATTTACTCATTAGTTAATAATTAAATTATTGTATTTTTCATGAAGTGTCTTTTAAAAATTCATTTTGTATTTATAAAAGCAGATATCACAATATAACAGATTACTATAAATAAATCCTACACCATCAACCTTATTTAACTATTACTAGTTTTAACAATTTACCTGCAGGTGTTCTTGGACTTCTTTGTAGGAAAGTACTTCCATTTAGGGACATTCTTGGGGGGCTGCCCTTATAAGTGTAGGCAAGGGTCCGAGCTGCTGGAGAATGTCTTGCTTCATTGAAATCTTTTGGTGCATAAAGGCATCTAGTGACATCTTCAGATCACATAGTTATTCTGCCTGTAGGATTAAGAGTAAGGAGGGGTCTGGATGAATACCTCTACTGAAGCCATCTTCAATTTAGGAGGAAAACAAGTAGAGATAGTTCAGAAAAAAATAGTAACAATAAAATAGTTTACAGTTACCATAAAATTTAATCACATGCATGTACAGTCGGTCTCTGCAAATTTTGAAAGTGCCAGGTTTTGGTGTGGGTAATTTCCCCATGTTCTTTTTCCTTGCACACTGCTTTTTCCAGCACCTCTTCTTCAACCCATGATCATCTGTTTCCAGACTTTTCACTTATTTTAGATTACTGCAATCTGCAATTTAATAATTATTAATAACCCAATATCCACGGATGGAAACTAATCTGGCTTCTGTACCTCTTCCCCAGTGGTAATTACAGACCTATAATAATATCTATCACATTGGTATTTTTAGCAGCATTCATTCAAACATGATCCATCCATCATGGTTTAGTGAAAAGTATATTTTCTAGTGGGCCTGAGTTTGAATCCTGCCTGTGAGATTTATTAGCCCTGTGCCCTAAGGAAAGTCACCTAGCTGCCTGAATCTTAATTTGCCTTCGTTGTGAGATTTAAACAAAACAACAAAAGTAGAAATAAAGAATGAAGCTACTTTCATTTTTTCTGCACTATCAGGACAGTGCAGGAATAATGACATTCAAAAGATAACAAAAGGCCCTGCTCGTAGCTTTACCAGCGTCCACAGAGGTGGCTCCATCGCTCTGCACTGCCTCTACACAGAGCCGATTCTAGAATGCATTTCTGTCTGTCTGGACCCACCATGAATCCTTGTTTGGTGCTAAGCTTTTGTCTTCTTCACCAATTCCTGCCTCTTCCTGAGAGAAAGCGAACCCACCCAGCATGCCAACCTTTCAGATTATCAACCTTCTCTGCACCCCAGCCCCTCTCCCACAGGTCACACCTCAGTCCTTCTCATTACCCAAATCTTCTCTCATAAAATGGTGAATTCAAGGGGACCTTCATCTAACCAAAACCTATACTCACTCTAGTTGGCTACTTCAGAGATTTCTATCTCATACGGACTTTTCATCTTGGATACCTCTAACATCTGTCCATTGTCACTTCTTCGCTTTCAACTTATGTTTTATGGTCCCTGAGCTGGACCGCATCACAAAGTCTGTTCTGTGACTAAAGTTCAGTAAGAATGAGGACTTATCCTGGCTCAAATTCAAGTTTCTTAGTTTTCCTAACAATCCAGAGAGAAGTAATCGAGTAGGATTGGTAATAGAAGGACAGCTCCCTAACAAGCTCCCTAACAAGTCTCCATGTTCAGGAATCCCTGATGACACATTCTCTTTTGCCATGTGTAGACTCAGTCCGCTCAGCATTGCTGAGAAATCCCACACCCAGGCATACTGACTCCTTTCCAAGTTTATGATAACTGACTTTACTTGAGTTTCAATACTGCCTGGAAATAATACTGGTATCTTTGGGAAAACTTGCCTTCCTGCATTTCACAGTAATTCTTTCTATCTTCCCTACCCCTTTCAATCCTATGCCAAATTCGTTTCCGTGCTCCTCAGATATCCACACACCCTGATCCACAGAGAAAAGCAGAAGCTGCCGTGTGAGGACCCTTCAGTGCCCATCAGCGAACCCAAACCTTGCCCACATCTGCCCCACACTTTGTTGTGTCTTCTCCTTTCAAAGGCCTCATCATTTATCTGTGGTCTGAAAGTCATTTCCTTCACCACTTGTATTATCAATTGACTCCTCCCCCTTGGATCTTTGAATCTCCCTCTCTGCTAGCTTATCATCAACTTTAATAACTTCACACATGTTCCCAAACATCAGACTCAACTTATCTCTTTTTAAGTACCTACTGTCTCCCCAAAATATTCAAAGGCTGTATTTGTTGTCTTCTATCACTGATTGCCCTCTCACTGCTCAATCCACCCCAAATACTGCTTCTGCTCTTCAGAGAGCATTGCTGACTGACACCCACATCTATGACCTTTATGTACTTAAATCAGTGGGTGCTGTGAAGTTCTGCTTCACCACAGGCCTAAAAGCCAGGGATCCAGATGGTCACCAACTTCTCAAACTGTGAGCCAGAACAAACTTCTCTTCATTTAAGTTTTTTATCTCAGGTATTTTGTCACAGAAATAACAAGCTGGCTAACACAGACAGTTTAAACTGGCTAAAAAATGAGTAGAATTATGTTAACCAAATGAAGAACAGATGTAATCTGTTATAATAGATGTAATCTGTTATAATAGATGTAATCTATTATAAAACTTTTTATTCTTGCTAAATTTATACTTTCTATTTAGGTCAAATAAATGCATCTACTTGTTTGAGTTTCATTATAATAAAATGTTTCTCATTTTGTATATGATAATCATGTTGGTCATTCTTTAAAATTCTGTTTTTCAGTCCTGAAACTATATCTGCAATGACTTCTTAGCACAAGTGTCCCACAAGCCATGTGATGGCTGTGGCTAGAATTAAGGGTATGTCTTGTGTCTAGATGTCCCTCGCTAAGCCTCATCTAATCAGGGGGAGCAGGCTTTTTATAGGTGGCTGAATCTAGAGTTTGTGATTTACTCATGGTCCATTGCTGGGTTTACACCCACCTAGGGTGAGTAGCCTGCATATAATATGAGGGACAGAAAGAGGTTGTCTCTTCTTTATTGTCACTTTTGCTGTCTCCTGCATCCACAAACTGTTGTCCTCTGCTTATGTACCACCATGTCTTGAAGCCAGCCAGTTATGGACTGAAACCTCTACAAACTGTGAGCCAAATAAACTTTTTCCTCTTTAACTTTGGGTGTTAAGTATTTTGTCTCAGCAATGAGAAAAGTAACTAGGACAATAACATAAAAGGCCAACTTAGGATATGCTCCAAAATTTTAAGAAGTAATTGTGACAACATATACATTCACTGAAGGATGAAGCCAGTGGTAGAAACCTCAGTTATCATGGCAAGTCGAATTCTGGAACGCATCAAAGCCACAGCACAGTAGCACAGGCTTCCCAGAGACCAACCAATGCACCCTGTCCTGAAGGCTTCTCTGACCAGTGTTGATGGTTCCATAAGTCAGATTTCAGTTGTATGATAGTGGGTGTATTAGTTACTTTTCACTCTCATTGCTGAGACAAAACACCCTAAGCCCAACATGAAAGAAGGAAAGGTTTATTTCTTACAATTCTGGAGGTTTGAGTCCATACTTAGCTGGCTCCAAGCAGCACGGCCTGGAGGGGCAGCCATTCATAGCTGCTGCAAACAGCAAAAGCCCAACTGGCAAGAGAGAGAGAGAGAGACACCTTCTTCTCACCCAAACGTCATATCCGGGCTCCACCCGTGGGCAGGTGAAACACACCATCAATCTGAGAGCTACGACAATGAACCAATCACAAACACTACGTTTGGTCGAATCCATAATTGTATGAGACTTGGGGGCCACTGACATAAACCATGACAGTGGGCAAAAAGGGGGCTGATAATTCACAAAGGACAATGTGGGTTTTCAAGTATACTTGATAGTATTTTTCCATCACGTTCAACACACATTAAAACATTAGCCTTCTATTACTTTCTTTTCTATTACTTTCTTTCACCCAGAAAAGAAAATTTTGAAAACAAATGTATGCTACAAAACTTTCTTAGTGCTTCTGGGTGAAGTATTTCACTAATTGAAGTCATTGAACTTCTGTGGTATATTCTTTCCACCAAATTGTTAGGATGCTTTGTGAGGTCTATCGGTCAGTCTCAGTATTCTACGGCTTCTTGAGAAGTGTCTCCTTAACAATGCTTCCAGTTAACACACAACCCCACCAGAGAGTTATTATATTAAAACCACAAGAGAATGAAGGCTGGCTTCTTGAACAAAAAAAAAAAAAACATAGCCAAGCTCCAGGACAGAGGAACCTAAAGCTGTGCTCACTTATTAATTTAAAAAACAATTTGGATGCATCAAATTAAGTAAAAGAAAAAGATAGAAAGTTGGAGTTTGGGAATGGATAGTGGTTTATTTGATGTGAGGCATGGTTGTTGTAGTTTTTCAGCACTAGGCAGGTTCATTCTACATGCTTCATAGGCTTATCCAGATTCAACTAAACCCACTGTGGTAATGTCTCTCCTTTCCATGGATGACATTCTCCTAGTGTAATCATTTCACTACAGAGAATAGTTGCTGAATGCCTAATGCCTAGTGCCTACTACATAGTAGAAAAATTAATAAATATTTGTTGACTAAAAAGTTAAATAACTTTACTATCATATAATTAAAACTCAGATTAATTTGTCATCTCTTAGTAAAAGCTAGAGTTCCTAAATAAAAGTGTATCAATAGAAAATGGACAGAGATGTAGAGCACAGTGTCACATGCCTCTAATTCCAGCACTCAGAAGGCTAACGCAGAAAGACCATAAGTTTAAGGCCAGCCTAGGATACGTAATTTGACCCTTTCTTTAAAAAATGAACAGAGCTACAAATTTGAAATATTTTGTATGTATCTCCAAAGGCCCATATATTAAAGAGCCAGCATGTTGCCATGAATAGGTGATAAAACCTTTTTTTTAAATGGACCTTTATATTACCAAAAGAAGATACATAAATTTAATGCAATTCTAATCAAATTACTAACAACATTCTTTACAGAAGTGGAAAAAATAACCCTAAAATTCATATGGAACCAAAAGAGACCCAGAATAGTCAAACCAATCCTGAGCAAAAAGAGCTAAGTGGGAGGCACAAAAGTCCCAGATTCCAAGTTATACTACAAAGCTACAGAAATGAAAACAGCATGGCACTGGCACAAAAACAGACATGTAGGCCAATGGAATGAAATGAAAAAAAAAACACAGAAACAAGGCTAGGAATTTAGCTTAATGGTGCAAGCACCTTCCTGGCAAGCATAAAATCTTGAGTTTGATTTCCAGTACAAAACACACACACACACACACACACACACACACACACACATGCAGAAACAGCCCTATATCCCTTTAGGAATCTGATAAAAGGATTAAAAACATATACCGAAACAAGTGTAGCCTCTTTAAAAATGATGCTAGGGTGTGTGGTTATCCACTTTCAGAAGAATAAATCTAGACCTGCACATCTCACACTACACTAAAATCAAATCAAAATGGATCAAATGCCTAGATATTAAACAGAAATAATCAAGATAAAATAAGTAAAACATTTGAAGACATAGATTTTAAACAAGGATTTCCTGAACAGAACCCCAACTGCACAAGAAATAATGCCAAGAATCAACAAATGGATGTATCAAATTAAAAACTTTTGCACAATCAGGGAAACAATCAACAGAGAAAAGAGAAAATCCACACAACAGAAAAAAACTGCCAGCTACTCTGCAGACAGAGCAGTAATAGCAGCAATATGTAAATAACTCAAAAAATTTAGATTTCAGAAAGCAAAAGACCCAGTGAAAATAGGCAATTAAAATGAATAGACATGTCTCAAAGAAAGAAGTACAAATGACCAATAAGTGCATGAAAAAGATGTTCAGAATCTTTGGGCATTAGAGAAATGCAAATAAAAAATAGCCCAAATTCTATCAACTTCAGTAAGAATGGCTATCATCAAGGACTACAAAAAAAAATGAAAAGAAAAGAAAGTCAGTAAGGCAAGATTGTGGGAGAAAGGGAACCCTTCTACATTTTTGGTGATAATGTAAACTAACTCAATAACTACTGAAATCAGTATAGAGATGGCTCAAGAAACTAAAAACAAAGATGTTATTTGATCCAGCTATACCCCTTCTGGGTATCTTCCTGAAAAAGTTAAAGTCATCATATTACAGTGATACATGTATGTCTATGTTTATAGCAACATAGCTCACAATAGCTAAATTATAAAAATAGTTTAAATGTCCATCAACAGATGAATGGATAAAGAAAATGTGGAGTATATACACACAATGGAGTACTACTCAGCCACATAAGAGAGTATTTTTGAGTCATCTGTAGGAAAATGGATAGATTTTGAGACCATAATTCTAAGTGAACAAATCAAGCACAGAGCATAAACACTGGAATTTTCTTACACAAAAAACTCTAGGTATATATAACAAATAAAATTTCTTAATCAAATTAGTTAGATAAATAGTTACGTGCTATACTATAATGAATAGTTATATACCTTTATTGAAAATCACAGCATGTTTATTTATCAAGGCTCTGAAATACCTTTCAGGGAGGAAACCTTTTTAATCTACATGGAACATTTTTTCCTCTTATTACTATCTCATATCTTATCACTATCTACTGTTGCACAGAAAACCTCTAGAAAAAAAAAGAACCCTGGAATAAGAGACATTCCAGTTTACAATACTCCTTGAGTCACCTAGGCTAAGCTGTTGATGTTAAATTGAACTCATAATTTCTATTTGTTAGTCCTATGTCTCCTTTCTGGACTAAGACGACTCTATCTGTAACCATTCCCATATCTCAGACTTTTGCAGCTGCTCTAAGCAGGCACAGTGCTGAGCAATGGGTTTACAGATGAGCCAAGAACCTCTTCATAGACAGATTTCTAAGATAAATAACAAATGATCAGGTGAGGTAGCTGTTGACATTTGGGTGATAACCAAGCTGTTAAGGGAACCTACAAGAGGTTGATCTTCTCTTGTAGCACCAGCAAGCCTTGCTGGAGAGGCAGACAGCCATGTTGAAAGAGAGTAAAAGTTTGTCAGAAAAGAGGCAACTCTGCACAGAAGAGACAGTTTCCAAACCCACAGAGATGAGACAGCATGATGAGTCATCAGTGAATCCTCATCCCTCCTTCCTGGACATTCTCAGTGTCTTCAGGCACCCCCAAACACCATGACTCAGTATCACTCACCATCTTGACCTAAATCCTATAGTGTAATAATGTACCTTATGTCCTAATGGGAAAATGGTGGGACAGAGTCTGACCCAAGCATGAAACATCACCTGTGCTACAGAATGAGAAATAGAACAAAAGATCCATTCAGTGTTCTGATTCCTACACCTAATCATCCAAAGTATCCATGATCAAATTCCTGGAAAACTTAACCCTACAAACTGGCTTTGCCTTATGGATTTGAATGTTCAAAACACATGACATATAAAATAAAAACATTCTACATTGCTCATTGATTTATATGATAATTTTGGTAAGTCTTTTCTAAATTAAAAAAAAGGGGAAAAACCACTATAAAGCATAATATAATTGATATTTTAATGTGGCACGGTCTGTGCATTTAGCTGACTTCAGGGCATGAGGTTGTTTAAATGGAGAAAAGAAATCATCGCAGAACTGTTGCACAACCACAAAAAATACCCGCTAAGAAGCCACCCAGTTCGTTCCCACTTCCCTGGGAACACACGCTGCTTCCTGTGGTGACCAACAGCACATCAAAGTAGGACTCGCAGAAGACAAGAGGGCTCCTCATTAGGGAGGCGTACATGGACCTCCTTTTAGCGCTTGGCTCAGATTACACAGCCTGATCCTCATTTCAGGCTGAATTCACCATAAACGTGAGCGTGGATTTTACCTCCTCCATCCACAGCATCTTTGATACTTACTGGCATTTAAAAGCATAATCAAAAATTAGTGAAGTGTATTTAAATAAATGTTGGTGGGCCTTCTTTGGAGATCTATTTGGAAAGTCACAAAGTTGTTGTGTTTAGCTCGATGTTGACCATGAGGTAAAATGGAAGCATGGGAGGTCTTGAAGAACACATGTGTATAACGTCAGATCACTGAAGCATCCCAGTTAGGGTTGCCAGACTCAATAAGTAAAAGTTCAGAACACCTATTTAAATTTAAAGTTCAAATATCTTTTTTAGTATATGTTCCATGTAGTATTTAGAATATGCTTATATTTTTTAAAGTATTTCTTTTTAACTGAAATTCAAATTCCATAGCATCTGTCTTAGTTACTTTTTTCATTGCTGAGACAAAATACCTGACATCTACAAGTTAAAGGAGGAAAGGTTTATTTTAGCTCACGTTTCAATCCATAATCAGCTTGCTCCAAGGCAGAGTGGCATTGCAGAAGAGAACCTGTCCAGTCCATAGCAGAGCAGGCACATGCCAGTAGCAAGCCTGTCTTTTATCTACCCTTTTGTACTCTATCCAGTTTATAAGCCTATAGGTCAGTCCCACCCACACCCTGGCTGAGGATTCTGTCTTCAGTAAATCTGTTCAGCTATACCTAGAATTATGTTAATTTCATTCAATGAACTAATTTAGTATCACACGCCCTAATTCCATTATCTCACACTCAATCTCCAACCAGCTCCCATAAGCCCACTTAGGAGCACATAAGACTCTGGAAAGACATCTAGATACAAGCCCTAAAGCATCTTCAGTTTTACTTGGCAGCCCTGAATCTAGTAATCTGTATTATAAAAACCTACTCAGGTGATTTCAATAGCACAGTAAAATCTGGCAGCCACTGCTTTAGTTGGTTACCACTCATATTCAACCTCAAGGTGTTCACTCCTAAATATCTTTTACTTCCTTTGTTGTTGAGTTTTGACTCATAATCAAAACTGAGCTCTGAAATTCACCTGGACATGGAGGGGAAGGGAAAAAACATAGAACCTGAAGAAATGCAGTGGGACACAAAGATGGTACAGCATTGGGAGCCAATGGCATGGAGAGGAATTCTGCTAAGCTACAGAAGGAATGTGCTGCTGGTTAATGTAAACAAACATGAGATGTGTTAGAGTTGTCCACAGAAAGCAATGGGAATTTTCTTGCTGGCCTTACCGTTCATGGGCCTAATGCACTCGTGGCTTCCACAGTGTTCATGCTCCTTTGCATTCCCAAAGACCTCATCCTTGCCATCCAACACTCAGGTTTGGCTGTGCAGAT
>PVJX010032476.1:0-20401 GCA_004027295.1 Dolichotis patagonum
GAAAACACACTGTATAATTTTTTACTTAAAGTATGGTCAAAATCATTATGATGTCACAAAAACAAGTATGTCATCATTTGTTTCTTTGTAACTCTTTTGTATGTTGAGATACAGAACTTACATTATCTTTCTAGTATATGGTTCATAGTTTTTTTAATGTGACATAGCGCTTATTTTTCTGTGGTCTTTCTAGATACTTTAAAATATTCTTTTCACCTGAAGTTTTGATTACAAACAGTATGACTACCCCATGCATTCTTTTCTAATTACTCACGTTTATGTATACTTACGTAAAGTGTTCATCAGAATGCCACTGTTGTCATGAAATCGATTATGACCAGCATCTGTATCAGAAATCCTGTACTGAGGTATGTCAGACATGGTAGGGTGTCCTGAGACACAATTCCTTGGAGTAGAAGATCTGTCCTCTTTGTCATCTGAGTCACTAGAACTATCCTCACTACTTGATGATGATGAATTTGTGGAATCTGACGAGCTATCACAACTGCTCATCTGGTCCATTAGACTAGCTTCTGCCTTTAGTTCTGGAAATAAAAGAGAAATAGGTTCATTAAATAAATAATATTGATTAAAGATAATGAAGTTTGACAACATTAGTTTCTAAGAAATTCTTAATGAAAAACAAAGAAAACCAAATACATCTATACCAATGAAAGCATTTTATCATTTTTGTTTTGTTTTGTGGTACCAGGAATCAAACTCAGGGCCTTACCAGGTAGCCACTGTGCCACTGAGCTGTATCCCTGGCCCTAAAGCATTTTCTTTTAAAAGAACTCCTACCATTAAGCCACATTTCATTGATGAGACTATAAGATTTAATGTTACAGGCAACTGCGTTAGATAAAAATATAAGCAGTCAGATGGGGCTAGGCCCTCAAAGGAGCCAGTGCAGAAGACCAGATACCGTGCAACTGTGGGGGAGACAGACACCTCTGCTGTGGACCAGATATCAAGACAAAGATCACTGGCCCTGAATCAAGGCCAGCAGATTGCTATAGCAAACGGGAGCCTAAAGAAAATTCTTTCTGTGGTCTGTTGGCCATTTCAGAACTTTGGAAATGTAATGGTAAATTCATCAGAAAGAAATAGCTGACTAAAGGATAAATTTTAGAAGCAACTACTCCCATCTCTGGTGAGTGGCTGTGAGTGTGGCAGGCTTCAGCGGCCCAGAGAGGGAGACACTGGCGGTGTCTCCTGAGACCCGCGCCATGCTGGGACCTGGAGCGCCGGGAAACCAAGCAGCTACTCCCCTCCCTGGTGAGCAGCTGCGAATCTGTCGCACCTCTCTCCCCCTCCCCCCATTAGCAAGTGGGCGCCAGTGATCTGGACATCTTTTTGAGAGGTTGACTATGTTGTTTTATATGAATTCTCTGTATGAGAAGATACGGACAACTATTTGGAAGAAAACAAGAGACAATATGACAGATAGTGAAGATCTCTGGTTGTCTAGCTTTGACATTTATGTTTTCTTATGTCCCATTCTATTCTGTTTTGTTGGGTTTAATTTTATCCCCTTTAAAATAAAAAAAAAGACAAAGATCAAAAAAATGCATTCACATCCTAAGGATAAACGTGATGAGTTGATATTCTAAATAGGTCTCTATCATTCTTAGGAAGTCAAGAGTCACTAATCCAGCGCTCTACAACCAAAGGCCCTGCTCTGTATTCATGTTCATTTGTTATGTGACTCATTTTCCCATTTTCCCACATTTAATCAATTTTACCTGAGCAATTATACTCATAATTTTATTGGTTGGCCATAGTTCTGTCCCACCTGATGCCTACCTTGCAATTTCCCATTTTTCCCCACCTGAGACCTGCCTCACTTTGTGGTTTTGTTCTATAAAAGTCCTTAGAAAAGACAAAGTCTTGGAAACCCACTGGAGACCCCTTTGGTCTCTCTATCTCAGAAGCTTTCTTTCTTTTGATAAATATATTCTGCTCTTAACCTCCATTATTTCTAAAATTCATTCTTCAATTTTAGAGAAAACAAACTTGTACTGGACAGTTAGTAGGCCAAGAGTTTCTTTTCTTTACATTACATAGGCAGTGTCTAAATTTAAACACCATGTAATTACACCACTGTCCTTCCTTAATATACACGTAACTCAAATAATCTATCACGATGTAAACAATTAAAACTGTAAAAATATAGTGCTAGGGTTAGGGAAAAACAAACAAACAAAACTGTAAAAATGAAAATTTATTTCAGCAGAAACTGTCTTCCACTTCTTTTCTTATTCCCTTGTTATACACAATGTAAACGATATACACAGATGAATTTCATTCTTTCTCTAGTTGTCTTGGATAACATTTTGATGAAGCACCATTTTAGATTTCTCTCATTTCCTTAATGAGAATTTAAAATATTCTAAAAATTTTGGAAAAGCCAGTTCCCATTATAACTTTGGTTGTAAGTATTTCTACAGATGAAAAGATGAATAACAGTGATATTTTCTTAGGTTTAATAAGATGCACAAAACATGGTGGGGAAAATTTTAGCTGAGTAGTTATTTAAATTTTTCATATTATATAGCTATGGAATGGTAAACAATTTCTGGCTGCTCAGTAGAGCCAAGTCTACTGACTTTAGATCAGTATTTGTCTAGTATATGATACAAATGTCAAAAATTTTTAATTCAAAAACCCTGAGAAAAAATGAGTATATAGTGTTTGTTTTATCAAGCTGGGTACACCAGTGTTTGATGCATTTATGTTTATAACTGCTCCACACCCATTGTGTGCCCTGAAGCACAGGAGAAGATAGGGCTCACCCCATCTCTGTCACCACCAACATTGGGCACTTTGAGAACCCCACAGGAGAGAGGCCCTATCTCTTTCCACTGACACTGGCCTCAAGAGCCCTGATTAGGTGAGAAGGAGAGCATACAAACTATCAAGTCCCTAGCCAGCTCCGTATCTTGGTTCTCAGCATAGAGAAGCAGCAGTGAAAACCGTAACACTGATGTGGCTGAGGAAGAGACCAATACCCAGAAAGAGTTCCACAGAAATCAAGTTAGGGACACCCTCGGGAGACAGTATTTTAGAGACTGAGAGGTAGACAGAGCTCTTCTATGACACCCTGAGGAGCTCAGGCTCAGGTCAGGAAGGTCAGGGGGCCTATATTCTGTGATGGGAGGCCAGGTTTGCAGGTTGCAATGTTGAGGGGTGGGCTGAAGGAAATGGCATTTAGTCCAGTGGTCCATTTGAGCTCTTGCACCACTGCCTATATCCAGCAGAAATTAATGGCCTGATTTACAATATGTCATTATCCGGGTTGCCTAAGCATCTACATTAGAATCATAGACCTCTTTTCTCTGGATAAGGGTGACTCATGGGAGATTCTTGGGGTTAGTATCTAGTTTATATGTTTAACGTGTTTTTTTCTCACTGACTTCACTATGACAGCCAAGGTAACAGTTGTTAACATGTTTTTGGTAGCTTGAACCACTGGCGGTATGTGAATGACTATCACATTTGATGGTTTGTACCATTGGTGATATAAATGAATCTAATAACTTCCATTGGTCTTTTTAGTAAGAAAAATAATAAAAATTCAATAAATGGAGCTACTTATTTACTTTAATTTGAATAGATACTGCCCAAATATAAATATTAGTTAATGCTACTTATATCAATTAAAATTTATAATTAACAAATTTATTTATGTTTGTGATTTTGTTTAAAATATTTATACAAAAGGTGGCTGATATTTTCAGAGTGCACGAAGTATTTTGGTTTTTTGTAGCCACATCAGCACCCATTTTTTTCACATAGTGATGTGTGTATCACTGGCATTTCAAGCCTGTGGGTTCCAGTCAACATTTTGGCTTTTGCTATTAATTTGGAAGGAAAGTTTTTAGGATATTTAAGTCAGGGCTGGAAGTTGGTATCTTTTAAGTGTTGAAATACTTCACATTGAGCCCTTCTAGCCTTAAAGGTTTGTACTGAGAAGTCTGTTGCAATTCTAATGGGTTATATATGATTACTGCTTTTCTCTAACAATTTTTAGGATTTTGTCCTGTGATGGGGTTCTGTTACCTTATGGTGTGGCATGAAGTATTTCTCTTCTGATCATTGTTGTTGTTTTTGTTTTTATTTTAAAGAGAAAAAAAGCACAGAAGAATAAAAAAGCAATCAAGTAAACAAACAAAAAAACAACAAAAGCCAAATGACAAAAAAAACCCTAAAACAATAGTGATACAGGATTTCAAAACAAGATAATAGGAATTTAACAATGGTTGTTATATTGCTGACCATTGTTATTTGAGGTCCTATATTCTGATTCTGATTATTATTATTATTATTATTTTGTCTTTTTGATATATAGTCTTGCTATGGGCTCACTTTGTAGCTCAGGCTGGTCTCACACTTGCAACAATCCCCTGCCTCAGGCTCCTGAGTACTGGGATTACAAGAATGCACCACCACACCTGGCTTACTCCCCAATTATTTGCATGTTTCTGTTTTCTGCTATTATAGTATTTCTTTGAATAGGCTTTTATTATATTTATTTATTTATTTATTTATTATTATTTTTTAAATCGGTACCAGGGATCAAACTCACGACTGCATGCTTGCAAGGTGGGCGCTTATGCCACTGAGCTAAATCCCCAGCCCCTTGAATAGGCTTTTATGCTATTTGTACTGTCTTCTGATTTTTGACGTATTCCAGTTATTCTCAGGCTAGTTTTCTTTGCATTGTTTAGCAGGAGAAAATCAATTTTTCATGTTCTCTTCTTGCTTTTAAGGTGTTTTTGTGTCGTTTATCCTGATGATATCTCTGTGTTCTACTTCTGAAATTCTGTCTTCACAGTGGTCACACAGTGGTCACACAGTGGTCACAATGGACCATACATTTTAATCTCCTGGATTTCTGCTTGGAACGTTTTAATGAATTATAATTCTTTACTAACCTGGTCATTCATGTTTTGTATCATTTTGTTTAGCTTAGCTACCTTTTCATTAGTATCTCCTGTAAGCTCTCATATTGCTTGTTATCTTCATTATCTAGTAAGTTATATTTTCTGTGAGCCACCTGAGTAGCTCACTGATCTGATTTGAGTCTTTTATTATCCTTTCAAATAATTTGGTTGTGTGACTTTTGCTTTGTGAAGGCTCTAATGTCAAGATTTTCGTATCTAGAGCAACTCAGGATGTTTCTAGCCTCTTGGCACATGGAACAGTACCTGTGCCTTTTCCAGCCAAAGCTAAACCTCTCATAGGGTCTTTCTAGTCTGCTCTCTGTGACTGTCTCCCATGGCTATCTGTCACCCAGTCACTGTGGAAAGATAATACTGGGAGCCCTAAAGTGAAGCCATTTTATAGCTGCTCTGAGGTGAGTTCAAACAATACACTCTTCCAGAATGGTTCCTTACAAAGCACTTTCTACAAGGGTATAATGGGCACCTGGACTGGGATCACTCACCAGCTGCTACCTGTGAAAGCACTTTTGTGGGAGCAGAATCCTGTGCTGTACTTGCAAGATCACAACCACCACTGGTCCTCTCCACTGCCTCATTTCTCCCTGGGGCCCCCTAAAAGTCCCAAAGATTTACATAATTTCTATAGGTTCAGCCTCCCTTTCCTACAAGCTGGGAGCTGGGAGCTGGGGAGAAAGTCCAGACTGTTTCATCCCCTTCTCCACCTTGTATATTCTGTCTGTTTAATTTCTCTATAGCTTTTAATTTTCATCTATAGCTTTTAGTTTTTTCCTGGTTCCTGGGGATCTATTTATTTTTCTCTCTTCTTTCTCTTCTCTACTCTCCTTTCCTCTTTTCTTATCTTCTCCTCTTCTTCCTCTTTCTCCTTCTGTTCCTCTTCTTTTTTCTTCTTCTTTTCTCCCTTTTTCTCTCCTTCAAGTTGTTATTTTTCAGTGTCTGCATTCTGCATCTCAGAAAGGCTGACTTGTTGCTGCTCATCAATCCACCATTGTTTTTCCAGTTTATGCACCCTAAATTCTTTACACTAGCTGTTTATTTTGGTTGGAATATTCCTCATTCACGTCTTTGTTGTTTAATACATATGCTTTGTTGTTTAATACATTTGCTTTTACATACAGCAAAATGCAGTTCAATGAATTTTAGCATATGTATAAGTTCAATATCCAACCCCAGAAATGTTCTCTTATGTATTTTTCCAGCCAAAACCATTTTGACTTCCATTTCTGAATATTTTTGTCTGTTCTTAAACATCATTTAAGTAGAATCACTTGGCATGTACTTTTTTTGTGTCTAGTTTCTTTCATTAATAAAATGGCTTTGATACTCATTCAGTTATTGAATGAATTTGAAGCTCAGTTTTCTACTACTATTATACTCCATTATATAAATATACCACAAATTGGTTAGCCATTTTCTAATTATGTCCATTTTTTTTAATTTAAGAGAATAAAACCAAATGAAATAAAACAGAATAGAGTCAACCAAAACAAAAGAATGAACATAGTACATGACTTTAAAATAAAATACAAGGAAATCAATAACGGCTATCATAATGCCTTTTGTTATCTTCAAAAGAATTACCCATACCATCAGACAATAAAATCAAACAAAATAGTACAGAATAAAACCAATAAAAACAAAACAATGGAAGTAGTACAGGACTTCAAAACAAGTTAACAGTAAAACCACAGTAGAATCACAATGAATTTGTTATCCTCACAGTAGTTGCCTGTACCATCAGATGTGATACAATCAAACAAAACAAAATAGAATAAAATCAGTCAAAACAAAACAATGAAAGCAGTACAGGGCTTCAAAACAAGCTAATGGGAAATAAAAAATGGTTACCATAATATATCCTGCTATCTTTGGAATAGCTGTCCACGCCATCAAATCTAATATAAGTAGACAAACCAAAACAGAATAAAACCAAACTAAACAGAACAATGAAAACAGTATGGGTTTCAAATCATGATAATAGATTAATAATAGACACTGCCTTCCCTTTTTAGACACTTCTTCCCCTTTCACTTTCACAGGATGTACTGTGCATTTTGGATCCCATAATTCCTTTATTTTTTTTTTTTTTTACTAGGGAGACAACACCCATGTGACTCTGAACCATTTCATCCATGAGTGTGATCTCAAGTTGTATCCATTTACCTACAAGAGCCTCAAGGTTATCTTTCTTTATAGTTGAGTAGTTTTCCATTGTTTATAAGTGTCAACACCTTCTTATCCACTTTGCAGCTGATGGGCAAGCCACCTCCACTTCTTTCTGGTTCTCTGTCACATAGAGCATTGTTCTCTCTCCATTGTTCTCTCTCAGTCTAACAACCCTCTTTTGGGTTAAATGTACTTCTTGTATAAAGCATATTGATGGACCCTGTCTCCTGATCCACTCTGCCTGGGTTTCTTTTTATTAGTGAATTGAGGCCATATATATTAGTGGTTATGGCCAACATCCTCTGCCTCATCTCTGTCATGCTGCTTTCCTGCTGTTGGTTGCCTACTTTTCCCCTCCATTCCATTGTCTGCCTCGCTCGGTGATCCCCCTCTGCCGCTATTCCTGGAACTATAGTCTTTTTTACCTCTCTCTAGAATGTCATTCAGTATTTTTTGTAGGGTTGGTTTGATGGTCATGAATTCCTTCAGTTGTTGTTTGTGGGGGGGTGGGGCTGGCTGTTGCCTCTGGAAAGCAAACTAGTTATCAGAAGGGAGCCCCATTGGCCACTGAAGTGTATGCAGCAGCAAAACTGGCTGCCACCTCCAGGTCGAGCTGGTTACTGGTGGGGAATCTTGGGGGAGCAGGCCACAGTTGTGGTTCCAGGCTTATCTGGCCCGACTCCAAAATGGCTCTCAGCCAATCACTGTCTCCCATGGGAGGACTGAGCCCTCTGTACTCACCACCAGCCTGTGCAGTCCTCTGCACCTGCTGCTCCCCTCCACCGCCAGTCTCTTTGCAGAGGCCTCCAGGCTTGCCAACCACCACCGTCACCATGACCACGTCCCCAGGTTCCAACAGCTACTCTTGCCCAGTGGATCTGGCTCTGGGTGAAGGCACCACCAGCTACCACCTTCTTCTTCATTTAAGTTATTTTTTACTCTCTCTGTGGGCTTCAATTCTCATTTTAGATTCTTCCTGGGTCCAGAGGACCCACTTCCTTCCTTCTTGTCTTCCCGAAGATTCTATATTCCAGCATCTCTGCTATTTCTTTCAGAGAGGCTGTTTACTCTGCTCCTTACTGTTCTGCCATCTTTTCGGAACCATCTTCTATTTATGGATACCTATTTTATCAGGCTTTTTTGTAGCTACTTTGGGGGGATGTGTGTGTATATGTGTTTGACACAGGGTCTCACGATGTAGCCCAGGATGGCCTGAAACTCACAGTGATCCTTCTGCCTCAGTCTCCTGAGTGCTGAGGTTACAGAAGTGCACCACTGTGCATGGCCCAGTTTTTAGCCTTTATAAGTAAAGCTATTAAGAAATTTCTCCTATGAGTTTTTTTGTGAATACATGCCTAAGTTTCTTTTGGGCAGAAAGAAGAGGAATCACTGAGTTTTAAGAGTAGGTTTTATTTCATTAAAAACTGCCAGTTTTCAAAGTGGTTTTACACTCTTACTAGTAATGTATAAGAGTTATAGATATTTATATCTTCCCCCACCTTGGCATATACACACTTAATATGGAAAGTCATTTCAGTGTATAGTGGTATCTAAAGTTTTAGTTTTTATTTCTTTGATAAACCATGACATGAAGTAATTTTTCGTGTGCTCATTGGCTACTTGGTTATCTTTTGTGAAATACTCATTTCACAAAATGTGAAATACTCATTTGAGTCTTTTGTTCATTTTCATATTTCGCTATTTTTCTCTTGTCGAAAGCATTCTTTATAGTAAGTTCTTCTGGTTATAAGAGCTTTTCAGAATTGTGAGTTTTTCCACTAAGTTTGTTCTAGTGTGTAGCTAACTTTCTTACTATATTAAGTGTCTTATTATATTGTGTCTGTGATGAGATTCTAGACCCAGAAAGCCTAGTTCTTTCCCAGATTCAAATTTAACCTCCTTGAAGAATTCTTTTTTTAAGATGTGGTATTTTTATACAAAGGCGTACTAGTCAATATAAAGAAGTTTAGATGACCACCTGGACGACTCTCCTGGAATATAAAGCAATTATTTCCATTTTGGCTAAATCTGGCCCCAACTCCATGTACTGATATGTACAGGGCTGGCTGGGCCACTTCTTTATCCCTTCAATTTGCTTTAAGCAATGTAAATAGGGCTAGCTGAGAGGCTGATGTGTGGTCTTTGAAGCTAGGTGACAGTTGCTGTTTCCCTGCCCTATAATTCCCCCCAAAACATGGTTGAGCAGGGTGGGATGAAGAGCCACCACTACATTCTGTTAACTGGGATCAAGAGGCTATGACTTCTGAGGGCAGAAAAGTTTACAAATCAGAGCTGAAGCACTGACCCCAAAATGTCAGATGCTACCTCAATTGTATTATGCAGATTAGTTTTTGTGCATATTCTTCTCTCTGCATAGTGAGGTGATTTTTTACCTCCTACCTAGCCCAGCTCACAGTACTCAACTATTTTCTGCCATTCTTGCAGTCACTCATCTTCAAGCCATTCCCTTCCTCATGAATTATTAAAATTTGCATTGGGCTCTGCATAGGGGCCTTTGTTCTGGTGAACCACCATCTCAACTGGACTTAGGACACCCTTGATTCCCCATAACTATAAATATGTGTTAATGTCTTTATTCTTGCCATGGGTTGCACTCGAAATGTTAGATTGGAATTAATTTATTGAAATTCCAATAACTTTTCCATACAATTATGTTATGGTTTATATCAGATAGCCCCCCAAGTCTCAGGCAATCATGGACTCTGCTGAATCTATCATCTGTGATTGGCTCGTTGTCTAGCGCTTGAATTGATGGCATGAGTGCTACACCTGCCCAGGAGTAGAGCCAACATACAGTGTAAAGGTGGAAAGAAGGTGTGTGTCTCTCTCTCTTCCTGGTTCACACTTGCTGTTTACTAAGGTCCTACCATACCACCCTGCCACTTGGAGCCAATTGAGTATGGACTGAAACCTCCAACCTGTAAGAAATAAATCTTGTCTTCTCTAACTTTGGGTGTCAGGTATTTTGTCTCAACAATGAGAGAGAAAAGTAACTAAGACTGATTAAAAATATAAACTTCCCAGACCACAATGAGGTCTGGAAAGGGTTCTCTATATTTAGTGCTCAATGTGGCCAGAATACGTGACCTTCTCAACATTGTGTTGTGACCACTATCCAGAATCAGGTTCTGTCAGTCCGCTAGACTGTAATGTGACCAATTTAAAGGTAAGCAGAACATTTTAGTAATTATAGTGCTCAGACATGAGTAGCAAATAGAAGTCTATTCATCAAGGGTAACAATGGGAAAGTGCATTCTTTATCTGCAGAAGAGAAAGAATTTAGCCTACTGATTATAAAGCTGTTAAATGACACAGACGTTAATGTACCATCTAAGCAAGTTTTTAGATTACTCCATCAAATAGCTACATTCTGTGCTTCCTTTCCCAAAGCTGGTACACTTGATATCAGAATTTGGGATAAAATAGGTGACAGCTTTTATGTAGCTAAAATTCAAAATAAAAAAATCCACTCACAAACTGTAACCATGTATAACCTAGTGAAGGTGGCCCTCTCATCTTTGCAACATAACTTAGCAAAATAAGCAAACCAGTAAGTTACCATTACAAAACACTAACTGTGCTGACAAAATGATTATGAGTAAGTAATTGAAATAGAAAAGAGCACTGATATAACCATAACAAAAGAGCCAGAGGCATGGGCTGCTAGAGAAAAATGAAGCATGTTTAAAAAGTACAGACAATCAAATGAATTCACTTTTGCAAGGTATCTGTAAAGATGTGCAAAACTTTTTCAGTTTATTCGTTCTCCACACCCAGTTCAGAAGGTAATACTTCCCACAGCCCCTCCATCTGCCATACCACTCAAAAAAGACAAAGTGCAGTGATATGAGGCTATGTGCACAGGTAGAATGCTTTCTAGTCACTAAAGAGACAGATTCACAACCCTCTACTCATAAATGCAGTATGCATATGGCTTTTAACATTCTGCTCTTGAAAGAATTGAGGCAGGGTGTACCAGACAATGGAGTCCAGGCTCCTTATACTCTTGGTTGTTTGGATAGCATAATTCAAGGTTTTCAAATGGTGCCAGGTAACATGACCCATCTCACTCACATATGTCTGTTCCCAGCACAATTCCTACATTTTGGATCACAATTAAAGATACTCATATCAGAACAAATATGAAGTAACCAAGATAGCAATGATGAAAATCTTAAAGCTACTATGCAGGAAATGTTTTCTGGCATGGGCCGATATGCTGACTTAAAAGTTCAGGCCTGGGCCTTGCCCCTCCTTTTCATACAGTGGGAGAGCTTCTACACCATGCATGAATTTCTATCCCAGAGGAAGGTACACTAAATAAATCCTTTACTCAGATATTGCAGGGTCATACAGAAACCTACACCCAGTTTGTAGCATGATTGCAAGAGGCTGTAAATAGGCAGATTCCTCACAACAATGTGGCTAAAATGCTTATTCATCAAATAGCACATGAAAACGCCAACCATGAGTATAAAAGAGTCTTAGCCTTGGTACTTCACACTAAAGATTGATCTGGTTACATTCATGTATACCAAAATATTGAATAGACTGCTCATGCTATTTAGTTAAGGGACAGGCTATATCCCCAAATCTTGACAATAAATTCCATCTAGTTAAATGTTTTAATTGTGGAAAGCAAAGGACACCCTAGCTGACACTGCCAAGCACCTCTAAAGGTGCCAGCCCCTTGGCTACTCAAGCTGTGCCTAATGTGTCCATGTTACATGAAAGGTTTGCATTAGAAGAAACACTGTGAATCTAAATTTCATAAAAATGGCAGAGAAACAAACCATGTGCCCAAATCATTTTTATTGGAAACCAAAGGTCCCAATAAAAATAAAAGACCAGAATTGGCTATGCTGGGACTTGGGAGACTAACCAAGAAATCAACTAGCCAGCCTTTCTGGTACGCCACATAAGCCATGCAGGTTCCAGAGAGAAAGAAGTCAGATAGTGCATCTTATGAGCCTACCAGTGCATGGACTAAGAATCAAACACATCTATGTGTCCCCCTGGTCCATCCAGTCCACCCCCACCCCCCATCCCTTAAGCAACCAGATGGTTCAGAGCACAGGCTGAGTTGATAGTAACTAAGGTACATAAAGCAACTAAATGCCTATAGTGTTTGGTTGATTTTGCAGGCCTGAGTCCACTGGTATGGGCTCAGAGGTGGTCTGAGCACCTCTTGGGAGAATGACAGTATGCAATACAGCAAATGGGGAGATTTCCTTCTGTCTTATCTTTAAAGTCAAATATTGTTTTCACTGTTTTCTTTGTTCTGACTGTTTTGCTTTATTCAACATTCTGTTTTGATTGGTTTTATTGTGTTTTGTTTTTGGTTTGATTTTGCTATACCTGATGGAATGGACAACTATTGTGAAGATAACAAGTTATACTATGGTAGCTATTGTTTTCCTGGTATCCTGCTTTCAAGTTCTATACCAATTTTGCTGCATTATTTTGATTGACTTTGTTCTGTCTTGTTTTGTTGGATTTTACTATTTTCAAAATAAAAATGAAAAAAAAAAAAAAAAGAAAAAGACCGGTCAGTCAGTACTCCAATGATTCAGGACCAGTTAAGCCAGTTATATGCAGTCCAAATCAGACAAGCTACAGCCCCTCTGCCAGAACTGATGCACGGCAAAATGTTGCTTCCTTTGTTTCCCTGGTCCACCAGGTCAATCAGAGTGTAGAATTAGATTTATCAGGAGCTACTCACATTCATTTGTTGGAGGGGAGAAAAGTCAACTTTAACTCCCACTGAAATTTCCATTTCTGCCCTTAATCCCATTCATAAACCTGGTAGAGATGAACCTTTAAGCAAGGAACTTTATTTTTCCCAGGATATTTCGGTTCATAGACCTACCTGTACTATTAAATTAAATGGAAAGGCTTTTACTGGATTGATGGATATGGAAACTGATGTAACCATAATAAACAGCCAATCATGGATGTCTGTTTGGTTGACTTCACCGCCTCCACAGCTTTAATAGGCTTAGCCTCCCCTCAGTCTGCTTCACAGAATACACTGTCACTCCCCTATGTCAGCCATGATAAGCCTTGTAACACAACTTATTGTGCCTGTTTCTTTCAGTCTACGGGATATAACCCTTATGAAAGAAAGGGATACTCCCTTAGTTACTTATGTCCTTCAGCTAACAAGATGATGGCTAACATGAGATATCAAGAAAGCAAATGTTTGAGTAAAACCCTTCAGGACTGTACTCTTCAAATTGCGCCCTTAATTAAACAAAATAAATCTAAAATTGGGTTCATAATAAAAGCCATTGGTACTTTTCTGCAGGAAAAGTTAAGGATTTTATTAACAGTGCAATTGGGTCATCTCAAGCTTACACTATTACAACTATTTTTAAAACTGCTAAGGTTTATATTAACTCTTCCAGGTTCATTGTCATTATGTGATTATATTGCAGATGCTCTTGCAAATCTGGTTTCCATTTTTAATAAATTGAGGCAATCTTATAAATTTTTTCATCATATTTCTAAATCTGTGCAAAAGGAATTTAAAATTACCAGAGCACAAGATAGACAAATCATGGTGTTGTGTCCTACCTGTCAGTTCATTCCTAGTTGTAATCCCAGAGGTTTTAGAAACATTTATGCAAATAAATGTTACTGATATAGCCTTTTTTACCAAGCTTAACTATACTTATGTCTCTATAAATATCTTCTCACATATGATTCATGCTATCACTCACGTAATCAAAGTCGACTTGTCATATAGGTTCATACATGTCATATATGTCAGGTATGTCATGTAAATGTCATACATGTCATATATATGCCACGTGTATGCCACACATATGTCACATAGGTTCATACATGTCACATATGTCATATATGCCCATTATATGTTATATAGATTTATACATGACACATATGCCATATGTGTCACATATGTCACATGTGCCACATGTGTGTCATATGTCATATGTGTCACATGTATCTGGTACATGCCATTTAGATTCATATGTGTCGCACATGTCATATGTGTGTCATGTATGTGTCATATGGGTCACGTGTGTCATATATGTGTTATATATGTCATATAGGCTCATACATGTCATATGTGTCATATATGTCATGTGTTTGTCATGTGTCATATAGGTTCGTATATGTCGTGTGTGTCACGTGTGTCGTATATGTGTCGTGTGTGTCATATATGTGTCATATACATCATGTATATGTCATGTATATGTCATACAGTTCATATAGGTTCATGTATGTCATATAGGTTCATATATGTCATATAGGTTCATATATGTCATATGATTTGTCATATAGGTTCATATAGGTTCATCAGCCTTTGATAACTTAGGGGTGTCACAAACAATAAAACCTGATATTGGTCCTGCTTATATTAGTGAACATTTAAATTTCTGGATTCTTCTTGGTGTGACCTCCAAACAAGTGTTTTAAATAGTCCAGCATCACTCTTAAAATGGGGCTGAGGGTATGCTTGTATTTCTACAGATAATCAAGAGACATTATAACCATCCGAGCTTTTCCATGGCCAGAATTCAACCCACCTGCATGACATGTCAAGCCCCCTGCCAAGACCTCAAGCAATGAACCTGAAAGCACATCATCCATTGTCCTCAGGATGCCTGCAGCAGGCTATTTGTGAGGCTTGCCACCTAGTTAACAGGGTCCGGTTCAATCATCTGAAAATCTTTTCCTTGCAATGCTTGCCCTCCTAGCAGCTACAGTATGTACTCCTGTGGTTCAGGGAGAAGAGTAGTGAACCTACATATCTAATCCACCCTTGCTTAGATCCCTTACATGGATGAACAGGCCTTCAGAGATTTTCCATTCTATAGAGAACAATAACCCTACATATACTGCCTGCCCACAAATTTTAAAGAATTTACAAGAACAGGCTAAGCCTAACATTACCTCTCATTTTGTATATCCACCTTTATGTACAGCCCATCTACAGTAAGATTCTAGTCTTTGCATGCAGGCTGTGGATCAGACTTCAAAAGTACAAATGTCCGGAGGACAACTTGCTTATTAACCTTAAATTCTATTCCCTCAGATGTAACCTCCTGAGAGATTTTAAACCTACCAGTCCTATCTGTACTCAATAAGCTCACACCACTCATTTTGAGGAAGGTGATTTGGGCCCTTGGCAGTCTTGCTGGGACACGTGACATGTGTGGGCTATATGCAAATTCAATTATGTCTTTGTAGATTGGTCCCTCAGAGAATTCCTTAGGGGAAAAAAATTGAGATTGGTATGAAATTTCCTTCTCAGACTCTCTCAACTGTACTACAATCTCAGATACTACAGATAGCTTAAAGATATAAATGTAAAAATTAAGGTACAAAAGTAATAGTACAACTGTTGATGTAAATTTGAAAGGATGATACAACCATTTTTTAGCAGTAATCAGTGGCACAGTAAAGTGGAGAAAATAGGGGCTGGGAATTTAGCGCAGTGGTCTAAGTGCCTGCCTGGCAAGTGTGAGGTCATGAGTGCAATCCCCACTACCACACACACACACACACACAAAAAAAAAAGGAAGTGGAGAAAATATTTTGTAGATTACAATCTAGGGAATATTTTATATAACACATCACATTAAATGATGCTCCATTTTCATACAGGTAGAACAAGAACTTGCCACAAATCTACTGCCTCAGCCTCCTGAGTGCTGGGGATTACAGGCATGTGCCACTACACCCGGCTCTTTTCACAAGTATTTAACAGTTCACTTTTAACGTTCACTCCTACGAACTTTATGATTAGATTATGTTAATTTATCCTCTACAACTCTTTTCCATTGCTTCAACAATGCTTTAATTAAGGTTTATGTGACAAAACTGCCACTAGTTAACTTGTACTTGCACCGTAAACTTATTGTTGAGTCACTATGTAGCTTAATGCTGTCTAGAATAGGTTCCACACAATGAATTCCTTTTAGGATTAATAGGAAGAAAGATTCTAATTTTTTGGAGAGAGTGAGAAAGACAAAGAGAGAGAGAATCATATCATGATTCAGAATCATTTTAGAAGCACTTAAAATGTAAAAAGAAAATTTAAGGTCTATTTTAACAAGGATTCTAGGCTGATTACTTCTTTAACTGTTTGTATACAATACTAACCTGTAAGAGGATGAACACTGTACTGATACTAGAAAGGGAATTGGACAGCTACATGCTAATCACAAAAGCAAAACATAGTAGCAAATATATCCTAACTTTAGCTTAAAAATGGAGATATAAATGTTTTATTTTCAAAAATATTATACATCCTAGAAATGCCTTCCTGTTAAAAACTATGCAACAATTCAGAAGACTGGTCTGCAGCTTCTCCTTACTACATCTCATTTTCTGTGTTTTGTTGGTGGCATCTTAGACATCTACAGTCTGGCTACACATAAACTTTTGACAGGAAGAAGCTGTGGCAAATTGAATTATGAATAATCACAGTTGCTGAAATGTAGAAAACTCTAGTTGCAGGCAAGTACATAGCTATATTTTGTCAATAATAATAATAATAATAAGATATATTATTTTATATAGATCCAGCCTTAAATACTACTTTAAATCATAAGCTCCATCCTTGTCACAGAAAAACACAGTTACAAAAATTTATGCTTTAATTGAAAGCTTATAGTTACTTTCACTATTACAATGAAATTTTTTTCCTAATATTTCTTAATTATCACTTATAAACACTATAAACACTATACATGTTTAGATTTTACCTCTTTCAATATCATCCATTAGAGATGTTGGGGACATCTTGTCTTCAGATGGAGAATGCTTTACAAAATTTGGAGTCTTACTTGCATTTCGCATATGTTGCTGTTGCTGTTGTTCCACATTATGGTGAACTTTACTGCTTCCTTCAACTCTGCAATTAAAGAATGTCCAAGATCAAAACAACTATGACAGCAATGTATCAGCTGCAACTCACAAACTTATTAAGTTTGGTCACTTACTGTTTTCCTTAGAGACTGTTAAAATGATATTCAAGAATTAAAAATGCTGCTTCATTTAACAAGTTTTCGTTTTAAAGCTTTGTTTTGTTTCTACCAAGTACCTACTACATACACAGCATGCATACAGATCAGGTGATGTATACAAATACGAATGAAAACAATACCACTGCTCAAATGGACATTCACTAATGACTAACACAACAGGAAAAGTGTAAGTATACAATAAGTAAAATGTGTTCTCTAAGTTTTAAATTTATCATTTTTGTTAAAATTAAAACTTCCACATTCATGATTTTAATTTAAGTCCCATTCATACATAATTTTAAGACAGACATATTGATAAATGAGATTTATATACTTTTCTTCCAACATCTTTAGTATAAGAGTATATAACAAAATTATGCTTGACCTCTGCTTCTACCATTTCCAGCTACCAAATACTGTCAATTCTTCTTTCACAAGTGTTTTCTTTTGTTTTTTGTTTTGTTTTATTTTATTTTATTTTATTTTATTTTAATATTTTGGTCTTTTTGAAAGAGGGTCTTGCTATGCAGTTCAGGTTGGCCTTGAACTCACTTTGCAGCTCAGGCTAGTCTCAAACTTGCAATGATTCTACTGCCTCAGCCTCCTGAGTGCTGGGGATTACAGGCATGTGCCACTATATCTGGCTCTTTTCACAAGTTTTTAACAGTTCACTTTTAATATTTATTCTTGAAAATTCTAGTTTACACATTTTCCTGTTTTCCACATTGTTTCATTTAGTTTCTTTGTTGGATCAATGTTTCAAAACAGAATTGTATACATGCCAATACCTAGTTAAAAAGCTTTTAATATGTAACTACTACTTGCAAGAAAACATCCTAATTTCTTAGTTAATATTAAAGGCATTAACCTCAACTGACTTTTACAGCCTTACCTCTAATAACCTTACAACTATAAACATTATCCCCTACTTTCCAATATTTGGACCCAAGTAAAGAGAAAACCTCTTCTCTGTTCGAAGAGGTCATACCCATTGGTCTTGAAAAGTTGGATATATTCCTGCCTCCAAACCTCGCTTATATCCTTTAATCTTGTATCCTTTCTGATCAATTTTAATTTGTGTGTGTGGGGAGTACTTGGAGGCTGAACGCAAGGCTTCACATTGAGCTACATTCCCATTTTTTATGTTTTACTTTGAGATAGAGTCTCATTAAGTCCTAAATTACCTCTGATGGACATGAACTTGAGATATTTCTACGTCAGCCTCTCAGCTGGGCTTACAGGTGTGTGCTACAATGCCGGGCACAAACTTTAATAGTTAGAATCAAGGAAGCTCAGGGGAGGGGAGAGGAACGGAATTAACAAATATCTTTCCAAGCTCTTTCTGTGAGCTGAGGTTGGACTTTGACTTATTTTTAATAAACACTCAAAGTAATTTTCATGATCCTAGTTAACATCCTCTCAAGACACATCATCATCAGGCTTCCCTCAATGTCCTAATCAATTATGACCTCTCCCTTCTCTTAATTCCTAGAGCAATTTTTTTTCTGTACTATTTGTACAGCTTTTACACCAATTGCCCTTATATTGCATGGTAAATAATTCATCACCTACTTTCAAAAATGATGTGAGATGGCTCTTGCTCATTGGTCTGTTAATCTGATTAAAACACAGAAATCTTGAGGTTACTGTTTATATAACAAACTCATTTTTACAGTGCCTTATGTAATCTAGGAGCAAAACACATTTTTACTAGCAAAGATGAAATTACTTCAGAACACACACATGGCTCCTTTCAGTCCAATTGTGTGAAAGCGTCTACAACAGAATAACAGATATACATGTGGCAAGCATTCAGTAGCAAAACAAGCTTTCCTCTACCACAGGGCAATGTGGTAAAGGGTGGCAAAGGATCTTCAACGAATTTAAAGTGAAAGCTTAAAAGATCTTCTAACGTGCAGAAATAACCTTACATAATAACCAGACTTTAATCTGATTTCTTTCCTGACAGTTCCTTAAAAATTTATATGTTGATAAAATAATTTATTTCGTTGAGCCACCTACCTTGTTTTTTTTACAGTGATGTTGCTGCTTAGTTTTTCTAGTCGACATTCTCCAGTGTCATGGTTAATAATCAAAATGCATTCTTTTAAGTACTGTTTCTTTGAACCTTTGAAAACGGTTACTGGTGTAGTTGAACCCTGTTTAAAAAGTTAATTATCATAACTTGAAGCTTATTATAGAAATTCAGGTGGGTTGGGTTTGGGTTCTTCTGGTACTGTGTTTCTCAATTCATATTATACATCACTTATAAAGTAGTTAACTTTACTACCCTGCAATGAAGGAGCTTGGTCAAAAAACAAAACAAACAGAGGTGGTACACTTCTTTTCTTTCCTTCTTGCTTCACAAATTTAATTTTAAACACCTGGCATTTTCTTAAAATGATATGTCCTTATGAAGATTAAGAAAAATTAATATTAGCAAGAAACATCTGTTAACTAAACACACTGATTAATTTTAGCTTCATTAAAAGTGAGAAAAACACACATCTTGTGCTTTGTGATGTAAGAGAAAGTACACTGCATCATCTACTGAGTACTTTTGCAAAAAAACAAAACTAAACTAAACTAAACCTCCAAAGAATCTGATTCTCATTAAACTCCAAAGAATATATAATGTTCTTCAACCTTTTAGATCCCTAAGTACCAGGAATATAAAAATTATGTTCCACAAATATATACCACCACCTACTCTCAAAAAAAGGAAGTCAGTCAAGGGATGGAGGAGGGAGGAAGGAAAAGGGATGAATAAAGGTCTTAGGATGTGTTAGGTACATGGAATAACTCAGTGCGTAAGCATTATGTACCACACACATGTACTAATAAACTAAAGAAAATCTGTAACTACCATTTATGGAAAATATGAGGAATATAGAAACAAGTTAAATAATACTAATTACCAGAAGTAATTCTAATCCTGTTTCTCTAATAAACCCATGGCTTAAAAAAAAGAAAGGCCTTTCATAAAAGAAAAGAGGAAATACAACAGTCAAACACGATGCAGGAATCTTTTTTTTTTTTTTTAATCTTTTTGAGACAGGGTCTCACTATGCAGTTCAGACTGGCCTTGGGCTCACTTTGTAGCCCAGGCTGGTCTTGAACTTGCAATGATCCTCCTGCCTCCGCCTCCTGAGTGCGCCACCACACCTGGCTATGATGCAGCAATCTTATTTGGATTCTTTTTTTTTTTTCTTTTTTTTTTAATTTTATTTAAAGAGAAAAAAAAGCAATACA
>PVJX010032477.1:0-20393 GCA_004027295.1 Dolichotis patagonum
GAACAAATAACTTGTCTAAAACTTTTGAAATACCAGATTATTCACTGAGGTTTTAGTTTCAACAAGTCATTTGAGTCATAATGACCTTTAATTCAAATTGCTTATAATACTAAAAATATAATCTATGATTTGCAAGATTTTATATGGTGGAATTCGAATATCTTGGGTTTTTGGTGGTTGTTGTGTTGTTGGACATAGCATTGCTCCTTCATGACAATGTGAACCTTTGGGTAATGAGTTTCAACTTTCTTTATTTAAGAAAGAATTTCCTCATCTGCAACCTGAGGGAGATGAACTAATCAATCTTTGTCAATTGGAGATCTATACTACAGAGAAAATATAGAGTCACACAAGATTTTCAGGTGCAAGAAAGGAAAACCAAACAAGCTGATTAGAGCACTCTCTGAGGAACTAATGACATCAGTAACATAATGTTTCCACATTTGTGACATTACTGCTATAATAATCTTCCTTTCAAAACACTGCCTTACTTCAAATTTCTATAAAGAGTGCAATATTGCATCTGATTGCAAAAGGTATGCGATGTGTAAATACTGAAAGCTGGTGAAAAAATATAAAGTGACAACATAAGAGAAAGTGAAAATGGAAATATCAAACAAAATATTTATTGCTAGCAATCAAGTGTGGCATTTTCAATTTTCACCCAAATATTTTGAGTATTCACAGACGTTTTGACAACTCAATACCATGCATCTTAAACTGGGGCAATGGTCTCAGAAGGGACATTAAATGACAATATAGAGGATAGTTTGTGAACATTACATTTTTATTGATACTGTCATGCATATGTAAACTTCTATAGTTCTAGACCCTGACAATTAAAACAGGAATTAGAATTGGTGGTCTCTCTCTTTTTCTCTTTTTCTCTCACTCACTATCTTACACGTTTGAAAGGAAGGACTCAGAAAAAGATGTCTATCTATGCTGGGGAGAATGGCAAATGCTGATATTTTTGTGCCTTGAGGGAACCTACTGGTGGAGATAATGTTCTGTAGAGAAGATAATGTTCCTCAAAACTTTTCAGAGGCTCATCTAGCTTGTCACTTTACTAATCTGTGATTCATTAATTTTTTGTTACATAAAATCTATGGCTCTTCAAAAGCCAATTTATTTTCTTACTGAACTAATTCTTGATTGAGTTTTGGTTTACAAAGTTGTGACCAGCTGTATTCTTATCTTCCAACAAAGCATATTCTTGCATAACACAAAAAACTAATTTAAATTCAGGTGAATTCTTTGTTAATTTGTTAGTTTTTTAGAGCACTATTTATTTACAGTACAATAGTTTAAGCTATAATTTTGAAAGTTAAGGTGAATAAAAGATGGATGGAAAATAGAAACATGGTAGAGTATAATTGAAGCCCACACACATACACACACCCACATGCACACGCACCCCACACACACACATGCGCGCACAAACGGACACACCACCATAATGAGGAAAATTCAAAACAACCTGAAATCATGCCAAATTGGGATTGGTTTGTTATTGTTCATGGTAATCAAGAGAGTGAATTCAACAATGAAGATGATATCCAGCAGAGGTAATTCTGTAGTAAGTCTCAGTAGTCACTGGAAAAGCTAAGAATACTCTGATTTACTTATTTTAGGTATGGAGTTTATATTTAAGGAAATGTGGGTGAATCCAAACATTGCCAACTCATAGCAGTTCTCCTGAAATGACATTTAAAAATCACACATTATACATTCTGAAAAAAATCTCTTATGTTAGCAACTAAAAGGAGAATTTTTGCTTAAAAATTAAGCAAAGAAATTAAAAACTAACCGTATAAACACTGATGTTTGCATGTAGATAATTTTTAAGTTATATTTGAAAATTGAATTCAGATTATAAGACAAATTATACATCAGAGACAATATGAGGATATGAATTATTTCAAAATAACTGCTCAATATTTATGATCAATAGATGTATAGTAATTATTATCTTAATGTACAATAAAGGCATTATAAGCTAGTAATATCAATACTTGCTGAGTTTTGTGATAAGGTGCAGAAATAATGACAATGAAGCATAATCATTATAAAAAATTACCATGTTGATAGAAGAATATTCACCTTCATAAATATAAAGATTCAAAATTTTAAATCACATTTTCAAAACAATGTAATTACTACAACAATAAAAATAGTTACAAGCTCATGCAAACAAGATTTGGGTGTTTTTTACATTGCAGAAGTGACTCCATTAAAGTTTCAAAAAAAATTATAAAGAGACAGTTTTGAAAGCTGTTGGACTTTACAAGTGGACACACAAAAAAATGTTTTTACATAAGTGAACTGATAGAGACATGAAATAGTTCCATAGTTACAGAAGGTAGATTATTCTTCTCATGGATGACTGAGTGTAGTAGTAGAATGTGGAGACCTGGAAATTGAGTCTAAAACACTAAAAGAAGAATAACTGCGTAGTTATACTTAGCTGAATCGAGAATATGACAGGAAAAAAATGACCTCTGGGGAGCAAGGAATGACATGGTCAGATGTGTATTTTAGAACACTCATTCTGTCAGCTTTTGGTAGAATATGAGATAAGAGTTTATTCCAATGACCCACTTAATTCCTCTAGGATTCTACCTCAATTATTCTTAAATTATTATTTTTATTATTAAATTATTATTCTTATATTTTTATTATTCTTCAATTATTCTTAAAGACTTGCAATGGACTTATTTACAGCTATCACCATGGTGATGGGTTGATATAAAAACAATCTAGGGAATTTTCTGTACATTTACACTTGATTACCATGATTGGATGGGGGGATAATATTGGTCAATTCTTTTGGGCTTAATAAGCATCCCATAGCCTAGATAAGATCATTACCTGGTTTGCCTTTGATGGATTATGAAAGTACATAAAAATATTACAAAGGACAATACTAGAAGTTTGGGATAAAAAACATGATATATACCTAATGGCTATTTCTTAATTTTTTGTTTTCACATTTGCATTGAGAATAAAAGAGATCAATTTTTTAAAGAGTAAAAGGGATCGATTTATTAAACTACCCTGCTCCAGTCAAAGCCTTTTTCACCTCATCTGTCAATATAAATGTTAAATTGTACAAATAGTCATAAAATTACCAGGCTGAAGAAATATTTTTCATTGAAATGCAAAACTATTACTGCATAATAGACATCTGGTATTCAATTTGAAAAAAACAGAGTTCCAAAACAAGAGATGCCAGAACAACAAGAATAACAACAGTGAGTTGAGTCAACACCATAAAATATTTAAACTTAAAGATTTTACTTTCAGTGTTTAATTCTGAACAGTAAAACCACTACCATTCAGGAAAACCTACAGCCTACTACAAGAGAAATTCAACCAGGGATTTAGAGAAGCAGATCTAAGTATGTGATCTATTTTCAAGTCATTAGAATTCTAAACGGAAATGGTAAGATTTGGAAGATGTCAAGGAAATGCATAAACGAGGTGGTGGGCATAAAGAGAGGACAAGCTGGTCTGGTGCTGGTCTCACTCATGGCTGCTCCTCACCATTTGCCTTCAAAGGAGTGACTTTCATAGTCCAGAATATGCTGGAGTCATTCTGCTCACTAATCAAGAGTTCTGGATTGAGATGGGAGATGAAGGCAGCCAGGTCATGGCAAACTAGCTGTAGGCATGAAGTAGTAGACAAGTTAAAAGCTTGTAATAGTTTGCAACTCATAGAATTATCACCAATGAAAAGAGTTACACTGGAGCTATGAATCTGGTGTGCTATTTAATTATAAGTGAAAGGAATAATTCTGCATCATTATATTATTGCAAATATACCTGCAAAGCTAATTAGGTTGATGTTCCATTAAGAATTTACATATGCATATATGTTTTAGAAATTAAAAACATTCAAGAGCCTAATGATTATAATTAAATAACAGAACTTTTGAATCATTAGTATAATGTTGAAGTTCAATTTAAAAATATATTTGATAAATATCAAAGTGACTTCTTCTCAAACACAGACAGATATTTTGCCATAAAATATCTACGAGAGAGCACAAATGATTTTTATAAGGGGTGTGATGGATTGAAAACTGATGGTCATCTTGAACACAGCTGAACTGAGTCAGCAGGGTGCTGAGTGTAGAGGGTTCACTGTACTATGACTGATTCCAGCATGAAAAGAAATGGAAAGGAGGAGAGTAGCATTGTGGGTTTTCCTAGGTGTTGTTGTTTGGAGCTTTTGGTTCTCCTGAAGGAGCTTTTTATGCTGGCTTCCCTGATACAAACTGGGAAGTTAGCATTGGAGGAGCTTGGGACCTTGTCGCTGAGAGTGACTGTGGTTCACTCTGGCGGGGGGGGGGCTCTGGTCCTTACTTTGAGCATCACTTCCTGGCTCCAGATGAGATGTGTGCTTTTTAATTCCCAGGAGAAGCTTGTCACTCTGGCTTCTTGATATAAACTTGGTTGTTTTCATCATTGGAAGAGCTTGGGACCTCATAGTCACTGAGGATGGCTGTGTTATTTTTGGTGGGAGCTCTGGTTTTTATTTTGAGTGTTGCTTCTTGGCTCCACTGCAGAACCCTCAACCTACTGGCACAGATCCTTAATCCTGCTGGCACAGAATTTCTAGCTTCTACCACTGACCTTAGAGCCTTCCCAAAGCAGATCCATGAAATAGACTTGCATGAGTCACTGTTGTTGACTCTAGGCCTCGAAATGGACTTATGGGAGGCATTGTCACGGGCTCTAGGTATTCAACTGAACTCACTCAGGACATTGCTGTGGGATCCAGGCCCTTGGTTGGCTTCTCTAGGCCTTTAATGTTTAGACACTTCTTGTATTTGACTCCTGCACTTCTTATATTTGACTCCTTGGGTGACCATTATAAATAATACTATAAATCATGTGTCCTGTATATGATTGATCTCCTTGTAACCCTTATCTACATCTAGGAGTAACTGAAAATACCTTTCAATGCCTCCATTAAAATTAAATTTTACACATGCTAGTTCCACAATCTATTGAACATTAGATGCATCAATTAATTCACCAATATGGGTTCATTCACTTGCCAAATCCTGCAAAGTTCATCATGTGCTGTGACTGTTGCAATAATGAATAGTATTATCTCTTCCACAAATGGTACAGTGACAACCTTGCCAATGAAAAGGTGATTTTAAAAAAATACTAGAGAGACTGAGTTTATTTCCTGATAATGTGAGTAAGAAGTCAGATTTTCAGGTTCCCTACTCTTACTCCCTCATAGCAAAAATAATTTGATAACCATTCATGAAAAGAGAATGCGTGCAGTGGTATTTTTGGACATAGATAGAAGACTGTGAAAACTTGGAGTAGCCCCAGGTTGAGGACTCTTCTGAGAAGGGCAGCACATGTCCAGTGCATAGTTTCACTGACTGGTCTCAGACAGAGACTTAAATATGACCCCTTTCCTTTGTGTACTGGATTCAGTTCCACCAGGCTTTGGTCCTTCCACCAGCACCACATCAATGAGTTGTGTATAGAAACACAGCCACATGTCCCTGGGTGACAGGCTTCAGACCCTGTCCTGGTTGTGGACACCAAAATGGTCTGTGACTCAGATCTCCTTCTCAAAATATAAAAGCCTAAAACCACTGGGAAACATGCCCATCCATGCCCCTGGAGGAAGTTTCTCCCAATTCTCTCTCACAAAAGTTCTCAGGTAACTTAACTTACCCTGGAGTCAGATAGGTGCCCAGTCTTCTCAAGGCTTGGTTAGAGGCCTGTCAACTCCAGAATGCACCAGGAACCAAGCAGCAGCCATGTAATCTGGATCCATATAACACAGATCCAACTGTGCTCTGTAGAAGCTCTTCAACCAATGTCTCTAACACAGGGACTCAAAGAGAAAAGGGATCCTCCTGAAAAAAATAAATCTGTAGAAATGAAAAGAGGTATTAGCATTTTTATATGGATAAATTCAAATTCAGGTCTATGTGATATCAACAAAAGATATCAGAGAAGTCCCTAAAGCACACAGAACAACTGTAGATTTGCATTTCTTGGCAAAGAATTGCAAATAAATGTGTCGAAAAATCTCAGTGGTATGCAGTGAACCACATTTTGGCAAATAAACAGGAAAATAATGGAAAGATATAATAGGCAAAATAAAGATCTTAGAAAAGTAAAATAAAAAAATCGGGAAGCCAAAGAATATGTGACAGAGTAGAAAAAACTTAAGCAGATTGCCTTAAAAGAAGACTTGATCATGAAGAACTAGTAACACGAAGGAAGGCCATATAAAATTACCCCACTGCAGGAAAACAGTCAGTGGGGCACACAGGACCTATATGACACATTCAAGTGGACTAACATACTTTGTAGTTGCCACAAAACTAAGAGACAGAGAAAGGTTATTACATATATATGAACCTTTCTCTGTCTCATTTATTTTTATTTATTTATTTATTTATTTATTTTTATTTATTTATACTATATTATATACAATATTTGTAAGTAAATATATATTTATAAATATATTTATATTTATTTATTTATATTTTATTATATATATTATAAGTAGATATATATTTATAAATATATATTTATATTTATTTATTTATTTATATTTTATTATATATAATGAATAGAATATATAAAGAATGAATTTATAATATGTATGCATATACTATATAATATATATTATACATAATATAATATATTATATAAATATATATTTATTAATATATATTATATTGTACAATATAATATATTTATATTTATTTATATTTATTTATATTTTATTAATTATTTATAAATAAATATATTTATTTACATATTATTATATATATAATGAATAGAATATATAATGAATTTATACTATGTATGCATATACTCTATATATATCAAAACTATGTATACATTTGAATATGTATGTGTATATGTTTTAAAATTCTAAAATCCTCAAAAATGATCATATAGAAGGAAGCCTATTTAAAGCTATTGGGGACTTTCTCATCAAAATATCTTACACATTAGACAGGAGTCAGTTCACATACTCAAAGGGCTGAAACAAAAACTCAAAGTATTATACCCACAATATTGTCCTTCACAAAACAGTAGAGAGAAAGTTAAAAAAAAAAACACTGAGGGGTTCATTATAATAAAATGAAACTTAAAACAAATGTCGAAGGGAGTGAATCAAGTTGAAATAAAAATGCTAATAATAACAGGAAGGTATAAAACTCCAGAAGTAAATACATAATCGAATTCAGAATACCATAATACTGAAACAATGTTTGAATCATATTTTAAGTCTAACAAAAAAATTCTAAAACCAAAAATGTTGAAAATAATTTTAGTTACAGTAGTTTGTTGAGGGATTCAAAATGTAAAAGCCTCTGCGATGTGACATGAGGACAGAGGTAGTAGCAGTCAGGAGAGACAAATCCAGTGAGATGCCACCCTGGGTAGACTATGAGAAAATGTAACCTACAATTCAGGTCCAACACTGCTGCCTTAAAGCTGTCCAAAACATTCAGAACCACTTTCAGAAGGAGTGTCCACTGTCCATTCTAATGACAGAAATGAATAGAGCCACAGTGCTGGACACCTCACAAGGCCACTGTTAAGAGACCAGCAACTCCTGTAAATGGAGATGGATCACAGATTTATGTGACACAGACTCGTTACAGAGTCAGAGGGAAAGAGAGGGAGAGAGAGAGAGAGAGAGAGAGAGAGAGAGAGAGAGAGAGAGAGAGGAGAGAGAGAAAAGAAAAAAGTAAGGAAGGGAAGAGAGGCTGAAGGAAAAGGAGGAAAATGAAGAAAAAGAGAATGACTTTATGCCATGTATGCATAGTACAAATTCCCTATAATCAATGTGATCATTATGTATGCCTAAAATATACCAATAAAATTAATTACTTAAAAAGTGGATTTACATAATTGGCCAGCAGGAACTCCCTGTGAGCATGTTGATACCATCATCTGACAGCTCTATTCTCTCATTCAGAAAATTGGGGACAGAGATTGACTAATACATTACAGTAGCTGTTGACTGTTTGGGCTGCATTTTTAGAGTGCAAGGTGCAGCCAACTTCACTACACAAACTAATTTTTTTCATAAGCTTGATCCTTTTGCAAATCTTCTGCAATGCACTTTAAAGCACTAGCAAATTTTCACCATTCAAAACTCTTTCTTATCCAAACATATTCCTCCCTCAGATCTATTGTCTTTGCATCTCATTTATCTCTTTCCTTTAGTCTATATTGTACATGTCTTCACATTCATTATTCTTCCATCTCATACCTTCACAGCAGAAGAGTCTGATACAGTAGTTCAACTGTGTAGGCTACACAGTTGTCTTCTAGTCATCTACCAATGTCTTTTTGCCTTTAAGATACTTTGTTCCTACTGAGGGGTCTGTACCTCCAAAGAGAGCCTGGTGGCTTTTCTTACCATTGTTCTTAGGAAATCAGATCATGTTTTTGTTACTGCATGGAAGTAAAATTGGATTCCTAGTATATTTTCCCACTTATCCTATAAAAATTCTATGTCTTAGGGAATAATGTTTTCAGCATTTTGCAGATGGTAATCTTAGCCAACACAGTTACTAAATTGTGAAATCAAATTTGAGACACAGGCTGCCAGGCACTCCAAAATGAATGTATCATTATAATCTGTACTAAGAATTAGGAGTGAACAGGTCACAGAGGTAAGAGAATATCTCCTATATAGTTATGATTCACTGGGAAGAGGAAGAAATCGTTCCATGAGGATGATCAAATACTAGGAAATACCAAAGACTCAGCCTCTCTGCATGGTCACTTCCCATATGCCTGATATTGGGGTCTGCATAAATCCTGTGCCTTGGTTTTTCTGCCTTTCAAATGGATATTGGTTAAATAGAACTTTGTAAGTTTTAAATAAAAAGTGAACATAAAGAACATGAAATATTGAGTATATATAAGCATTTATGCAGTTTTTAAAAAATGGAAAATACTAAGAAATATGAAGGAGAAGAAGAGTTTAAAATAGTGAAATGTTGAAATCCCAATGAAGGAGTAGAAATCATGAGATAGGAATCAGTAGAGTCAGCAAAGACCTTGTGCTCCTGCTCAGGACTGGGATCCTCATTTCTAGTGCATCCTAAAGATGGACTGTAAACAATCTGAACCTGAGTAACCACATGGTCTGCAAACAAGTTTTAAAACATTGATTAAAACGTCTTATTAAAACACACAACTATGTGTCTTTCATACTTCTAAACATGGAGTAAAATCAATTTTTTTTCGTATTTTAACTCTGAAGCAATATCGTGGCATGACTTCTAGCATTATACTGATTCTAAAATAAGGAAATGGAATGTTAAATGCTAAGTGAGTCAATACAATCCCAACAAGTCATGCCTGTGTAAGTAAATGACTTATAAAAACTAATTAAGTATATGTTTATCTGAGTACCTAAGTCTGAAATTGAAAGGGACTTTTCTATATCTCCTCTAAACTAACTTACTCATAAATAAGGTATTCAAACTAGCTTATAAATGTGTCCTTCCAATCTTCTTCTAGATATCATAATCTATTTCACCACAGAATTATCATCATTCAAATATTATACTAACGTTTAACAGTACGTAGCCACATTACCCTTTTCTGATTTTCATCCTAATAATTGAGAGGAGGACTTTCTGTTAGCTGCTTATTCATGTCTTTATTTTTCTTGAATCGTTCCTTCCAGAACTAAGCCACAGCCTACAATCAATCATGATTCCTGAGTTTTTGCCCCAGCGGTTCATAATTTCGTTACTAAAAATGCTTTTATTTTGCTTGCACCAGGCAGAGTTTGAAAGTGTTCCTTGACTCGTTGGACAGCAGCATAAAGCGGTGAACAAGAGGGTAACACAGAGAGATGGCAGATTTGGCCTTGGAAGTGGCAGCATCAGGAACCTCAGCAGGGGGGACAATATTTCCAGGCTCTTCACACGCGGCTCATCATGAGCTCAACCTGTTCAGGTCTCCAGTGCCCAAGGAGGCTGGTTCTTGATTAATATCCAGTCAAATGTTTTGTCCTTGTAAGATGTCACTTAGTAAGCCTGAGGTTAAACATAAGTTTTCCTTTTATCTGTGAATATTTTACCTTCTACTTACAGATGGGCAGTCCTTTCTCCCTCGAGTGAATTCCAGTGTGTTGAATCTCTCTGAGTGCAACAATTGTAGATGGAAAGGGAGTAGATAAAATTATAGATGCAGACAAACTAATCTACAGAGTGTCCACGTACAGGGATAAAATTGACTTCTTCTCCCATAGTGGATTTTTTTAAATTTTATTTTAAGGGAGTAAAATTAAACACAACAAAATAGAACAGAATGGGACATAAGAAAGCATAAATTTCAAAGCAAGACAACCAGAGGTCTTCACTATCTGTCATACTGTCTCTTGTTTTCTTCCAAATGGTTGTCCTTATCTTTGCATATGGAGAGATCATACTAAATAACATAGCCAATCTTTTCACAAGATGTGTAGTTCACTTGCTCCCACTTTCTAGGCAGGGGGGAGAGGGAGGGGAATACAGGGTGGGAGACAGGACGACATGAGATGTCTGATTCTCAGCCCACACGCAGCAGGATCACAGTCACCCCCCAGAGACGGAAAGAGTTCCTTGTTCTCCTGGCACCCCGAGTCAACTGCATGGTGCAGGTCCCAAGGCCCCAGGGTCTCTCCCCTGCAGGCCCCTCAAAGTCCACCATACTCACCTGCTGTTTCTTTCTGATGAATTGACCATTCCATTTCCAAAGTTCTGAAATGGCCAACAGACCACAGAAAGAATTCTCTTTAGGCTCCTGTTTGAAACCAGCAGCTACAGTGATCTGCTGGCCTTGCTTCAGGGCCACCATAGTGGATTTTTTTGACAGGGCATAAAAGTTCAGTTTTTCACGAGAACCTTGTAAAACATGCACTGCTATCTTTCTATAGTAGTAATGTAAACAAAACAAATAAATTTTGTATATTATACATGAACAGAGATCCTGTGTAATGAATACCGACTACTGTCACCTCTGACTGTGTGATTGTCTGATTCTCAACTGTCTCACTCAGAATCTCCTGCATTTCTGTGCCAGTGACATAATTTATCATTAGTGACGGGAGCATATTATAAGTATATGTAAGAAAAATCATGGTACAAGTAATTCTGTTAATGATTTTTATAATAGCTTGGTTTCTGGAGTTTCAAAACAAGAATGATGAGATTAAGAGAGAAACAGAGAAATCACTGAACAGCATATGATACAAAACAGAATTCTCCTATTTCATGCTTTTCATAAAAACCTATTATAATATTTCAAGATATTTCATATTACTAGGGCAGTTTATCACCATCGAATCCAGATCACCCAATCAAACAAATTTGTCCCAAACCCTCTCAAAAGCGACAGTTTTTTTTATTATGATCTCTCTAATCAGATTGCTTTGACTAACAAAACAATTTTGGCTCTAATCATTGATAACCAAACTGGTACTTCAAATTAATTTGATAAACTTCATCATAATTTATTCAGAAAAAAATAATTATATGTCATTTATTTAGAGGGAGGCTGTGTATGTTTTCCTCTTCACCAGTGAAGAATAAACACCAAACAATGAAATTATCCATGAGTGTTAAAATCAACATATAATGGGTGCATAAATACTGATTATAACCTACTGGGCAACTGTGGCTATTACAGTATAATAAGTAACATTTTTGAGAATTTTGTCTACTGTCAGCTACTGTCAAAAGGTCTCATTTAGCTGATAAAAATACATTAAATTTTATTGTTAGATTCTCAATAAAAGCGAGTTTTTAAGCAAAAATAACATACAGAAATCAGTTAAATGATGCTATTCACTCAATACACTCAATCTTCATTATTCGTGCATCCTGCAATTGCAAATCCACCTGTTTTCTAAAGTTTCCTTACAACTATGTAATCAATACACGCCATCCTTTTAAGGTCATAGGCAGACATGCAGAGTGACTCAACACTGGTGACTGTATCCACAGGCTCCCCGCTGAAGGCATATCAAAGTCACTTGGACATTCTGCCTCCATGCTGCAGACCCCATACTGTGAGCAAAGGCCTCCTTTGCTGCATTGGAAGTATTTATACAAAAAACACAAAGTTTTTTGTCACATTTCTTCTGTAAAGTGGCCTCTGAGCAGATTGCTTAGATTCTAAGTGTAACAAAGTTAAAGAAGACTGTATATGCCTTATGAAGAAAATACCAGTACAAGTCCCATTGAATTCAAGCATGGATTACATGTGCTTGCATATGGATAACAATGCAAAGCAAAATTGTGTGTTGATCAGTTGATGAAATGCAATGAGGCTCATGTGACCTAACCCTATTTTACCATGGCAACAGGGCTTCAAGGATTTGGTAATCGAGTATGGACATTTTATAGAACATAAATGCAAGGAAAAGAGTGAAATATATTTGGTCTTGAGTTCTTAGGTGTCATAAATGAAAGAGAGAACAAATACATAAAAGTAAGATGTAGAAGGAATGTTCTCTCATAAAATGAGGCAGAGGTTTAATATATGCTGCATAAATTCTTTGCCAGCAATCTAGAAATAAAAGGAAATTTGGGGAAGAGATGTTGCAGAAAAAGTTGGGTTGCTGAAAGCAGGGAGTCATCTTCCTTACTGATCATGTTGCATCTTCCTTACTGGTTGTGTTGCAACTGAAAGTGGCCTATGATTTTATTTTTTTCCCCTCTTTAGTCTCAGAAATCAAACTTAGGACCTCCTATTTGTCAGGCAGGTGCCATGCTCCTTAGAAATCCTGGTCCCATGATTCGATTATTGAGCTGTATTTCAAGTAAATATTTGCACACTTGTTTCATCTATTGGATTATTTTTTTTTCTTTTGATATTACCTGAATTGCACAATTTGAGTTTTTGCAAGACGGTCCAAAGATAAAAATGAAATCAGCATCATAATCAGCCTCAGTATCCAGATTTCATTGGCTATTATTCCTCCTGCTGCAGTAACTCCACAAGTGCTCCTGAGAATCCTGGTGAGTGTTACACATGAGCTCATTAGCCCTTCTGGCTCATTACAGCTACCGTGAGACCTAATTTGCTGACTATCAGTTTGGTGGGCTTTGATTCTCTCTCCGTATGTACCGCCATGTCTACTGACACCATAACACGTTCTCACGTCTGAACTCACCCTAATGAGTACTGATGGCCAAGCACTCTTCCGTTCACCCTAATGACTGTTGCTGAATTGTCTGAAAACTCAACTCCGTGGATCACTTTTTTTCCCACCTGCTCTTGCCTCTAGCCCGACATTGCATTCATATAAACTTGCTGGCACCTAAGGTTGTGTGAGAGTACTCGGTAATAGTGCAGTAGATTGTAGCCTTGGTTTGTTGTTTATATTCCATTAAATGCTTTACACAGAACTCATACTGCAACTTGGCTCTTGGAAGGTTTTCAAAGAAAAAAAAAAGATCTCTGTTTTTACTCTGACACTTCTCCCATACAAGAACTCAGAAAAAAATCTATAGGGAATTTATGCTGAATTAAACTAATTGTCCAATATCGTGTCAGAAACTCGGTACGTTTCAACACTAAATTATGGCACCTTGTTTTTGCCCCAAATTAATTACACGGTATTGTGGTTACAAATATATGTAGTAAGCCTTGCTAACTATGTTTGGACTATGACTCCACAGCATAATTGCTGAGTGGTCTCTGGAAAATGATTCATTCTCACTGGACCTCACATTCTGTGTATATAAAATCAATAATCCACTGGTACTAAGCTCATCAAATTGCATATACTAAACACGTAGGGTTATTCTATATTTCAATAAAGGTATTAAAAATTCAATCATTTAAAATATAAACTCCAATGTAAAAGGCGAAAGATGTATACGACCTGAATTAAACCAGAGTATTCAATGTAAAAATGTGAATACAATTCCAACTCTGAGACGCATGTGATGAATCTGCCTATTATATGTACCTGAGTAGAGTTTGTTTACTTATTTTAAAGATAATTTAGGGTACATATTTAAGGCATAAATAGGATGTTAAGCAATACATATGAATAATAAAAATGTCACTATAGGCAATAGTTTCTTTTGTTGTTTTTGTGGCAAAAGAAGCTAAAATCTAATCATTTACATGAATTCCTTATGCAAAAAAATACCATCTATAATCCTCATGTTATACATTGGAATTGCATTTATTCATCATACATACAGCTACTTTGCATTCTCTAATGTATATCTCCCATTCTTTCCTTTCTCTTCAATCCTGTTAACTGTAGCAGCAAACACTTAAGTGAAAGTAACATTATTAACCACTTAATGAGTTTCAGTTATTATTTTTCCTTTTGGATGTTTTATGACCTCATGTGAATTAATGTGAATTAATTTCACTTTATCAGTTTTCTAACTATATTTTAATAGTAGGTTAAGACATACATCTTTGCTTTTCTGTACCTAACAGCTAGCACATATTATGTGTTAAGAAAATATAGATTTTGAAGATACTGAATAACTGATAGCTATAGAGAGACCAAAGGCATCAAAATGTGCAGAAGAAATATGTCAGTATCACATAGTAATACTTTTACCAACAGAAAGACCAGAGAACTGTATTTTTCCCAGTGACAAGAAAACTATATGGTATATTGCTTATGTTTAATAAAACTTTCTTGAACAATAGGATATTTTAACATGTATTGAAAAATATTCCATAATGTGTAACATTTATCATCCATTATCTCATTGAACTGTGTGGGGTGGTGAAGTATTATTATTGCTTCCATATTAGAAATGAAACATAGGTAAAAACAAACATAATATATCCAATTTGACAGTGCTAAAATTAGGCGGAGTGGGGAATCATATCTTGAGGATTAGGGTATAATAATAAGACCCTAATTACATTCCAAAGGAAGGAAAAAGGTTAAGAGTATACAAAATAATGGATGAGAATTTTAAAAGGGTGCAGGATTTAAAATTCAGAACATATGTAATTTTTTAAAATTTAACATCAACTTCATTGTCAGTTAAATGGTTGTGGGAAATTATACAATTTTACTGTTCCTCAGTTTCTTTACCTATGAAAAGGAAACAAACCAACATATCATGCATTATGATGAGATCAAGAATAAAAAATAAGGCACTCACTTTTTAGTGATGGACACATAATAAGTTCTTAATAGCACTAATTTTATTACTCTTCACATTTCTTATTTTTACATGATGTGTGCATAAATGTGAAGGTTTATATTTATTAATCATATTTATTTTAAATGTATTTTAAAAATAGTTTTCAGTGTTTAAAAATATAGATTTAATTTCATCTAAATGTTTACTTAAATGAAATAGTTTAATACCTGAGTTAAAGCAATGGGTGCGCCATTCAACACTTGTGGGTATAACAAGATCAATGAAGATCTGCATTTTTAAGTTAGAATTTAGTTTTTAAGGAGCTCGAAAGTATACATGAGGTTTTTCTGAGGCATCACCTTTTAAAACTCACTGTGCCATTTATTACTACAATGTCATTTATTATGATCACGGATATTGCTACCTTGAAAATATAAATAACATACTTAAAAATTGAGTTGAAAAGGAAATAATATATTTCATCCATATGAATTGTACAAAACATGAACATACTTATTTTGTTGATGCTACTACTTTAATGATTTCCCTTCACAGTATAGATACCAGCAAAGATAGGGACTGTAGCTCCATATACTTTCTGGGTTGAAAGTGAAAAGTAGTTTTTCTAAGGTATTTTCAGTGGCATCTGAAGGAGTTTTGTTTTGTTTCGTTTTGTTTTTCTCCCATAGCCTAGATGCTATTGGAGTTACTACCTGATTATGATTATGAAACTGCATGATAATTAATGTTGTTAAACCATAATTTCATGCACACCTTACTGATAGATTTTATATAAATGTGGCTGTTCTAATTCAAATCCAAATTATAAATTGAGATCTAAATCTTGAAATATTCAAGTTCATTTAAGCCTATAATTAAGAGTTCTATTATACCTAATCATAGATCTCCACAACCACAGTATTTTTCAGAAATTTATATTAATACACATTACTTTACTATTACATTCATATCAGTACTTATTAGTTGTAGCAAATATTTTTTCTACTCTTCTAAGACAATCACATCCAAGGGAACTACAAAGCCTACTTCATTATTTGAATTTACATTTAAGGTGTGGAATATTTATGGATGTGATATCAATAATATTACAATTGGTTCACTGATGCATAAAATAAACATGAACTTTAAGGAAAATTATAATATTTACTTAAATATATCATATTTTATATATGTATATATAATCATTAATCATATATATATATATATATATATATATATATATATATATATATAATCAACATGCTCATTACTAAAAGGAGAAAAGATCTGGAAATTTTATTCTATATTTTGTTTTGACTGATGTGGAATATCCCTGATAGTATAACATTAATATAACTATTCCAAAACATGTTCAAACATTTTTGTTTTTTAAGGTTGAATAGCAAACCCTGCAGAATCCACTGATACATTAGGAGAAAAATGTAGCTAATTTAAACTAGTGGCAAGTAGTATGAAAAAGAGCAAACTATAAACAGGAAACAGTGGGTGGCACTTGGTGGATTTTCCATTTTGGATGAATGCCTATATGTTTGAGTATAGTTTTCAATGAAGAAAAGAAACTGCGAGGGGAGGAGTGAGAACTTTCCTGTGTGTGAAACAAGGTTCAAGTAAGCAATCTGCTTTGAGTACAGAGATAATTTAGTGTATTTGTCAAATGTGAGGAGTCTAGCGTGATCAATGGGAAAGATTTCTGTTGGAAATAAGGTCATAGGAAGCCTTGGCACCTTAGTTAAGAAGTACTTTGTTACAGCCATGAAAACAACTATAAGGTTTTATGTATGAGCATGATACGATCTTATCTGTGATTTCCTTGTGACCACATGGAATTGTGACTAGATATCAGTAAGCAGGCTACAAAGGTTGACACTGAAATTGACCATATTGACAGCTTGGATGGGGAGACTGAAGTAACAATGAAGAAAAGCAGGAATACTCACAACAGCTTTTAAAATTTGCATTACCTTTAAATTCAGAGGTTATGAAGTCAGAATGCTGACACTATATCTCCATTTTTATTCATTGAAGCATTATTTACAGCAGCCAATGTACAGAATCTATGGAGGATTAAGTGAAAAAATATAGAACACACACACACACACATACAATGGAATCCTATTTAATCCTTAACTGCAGGACATGATGTTAAATGAAATAAACCAAAATTTGAAAGACAAAGATTGCGTGATCTCATTTATTTGTGAAATTTAAAATTGTCTAACTAAGAATCAGAAAGAAGGGGATCTCTGAGTAGAAGGAATGGCAAATATGGGTCACAGGTTGCCAAACTTGAGTTCCAAGGACTACACTTAAGAAGCCAGCTTTTCAAAATGGTGGTTACCATTGACAACGCATTGCACGCTTGAAAGTCTCATTGACTGGCCCTGAGGCAAGGCCAGTAGATTGCTTGTAGCTGCTGGTTTCAAACAGGAGCCTAAAGAGAATTCTTTCTGTGGCCTGTTGGCCATCAGAACTTTGGAAATGGAATGGTCAATTCATCAGAAAGAAATAGGTGAGTATGGCGGACTTTGTGGGGCCTGCAGGGGAGAGACCCTGGGGCCTTGGGACCTGCACCATGAGGTTGACTCAGGGTGCTGGGAGAACAAGGAACTCCCCGCCTCTCTGGGAGTGGCTGAGAGTGTGGCAGACTTTCGGCAGCCCAAAGGAGAGAGACACTGGTGCATAGGGACCTGCACCGTGTGGTTGACTTGTGGTGCCTGGAGAACAAGGAACTCTTCCCATCTCTGAGGGGCTACTGTGATCCTGCTGTGTGTGGGCTGAGAATCAGACATCTCATGTTGTCCTGTCCCCCATCCCGTGTCCCTCTCCCCTCCCCCCTGCCTAGCAAGTGGGAGCCAGTGAACTACACATCTTGTGAAAAGATTGGCTATGTTATTTAGTATGAGCTCTCCATATGCAAAGATAAGGACAACCATTTGGAAGAAAACAAGAGACAATATGACAGATAGTGAAGACCTCTTGTTGTCTAGCTTTGAAATTTGTGCTTTCTTATGTCCCATTCTGTTCTGTTTTGTTGTGTTTAATTTTACTCCTTTTTAAAATAAAATTTAAAAAAAATTTTAAAAAAAAGAATGTCTCATCGAAGTCTGTACTCTCACCACAAAAATAATGTAAGTGTGGAAAGTGATGTATGTATTAGTTAGACTTAATAATTGCACAATATGTATTTATTTCAAAGTCTCATGATAGATATATATGTATAGTATACTTTTATTTGTAAATAAGAGTTAATTACATTAATGCTGTATGACAAAATGCTCTGATTCCCACTGTCAAAGGTCTAATTCAGTTGTGAAACCAAACACACTCATCCATTTAGGCACTTTTGATAGTGGTGCCTCAGAAGCCCATTCTTTAGAAGTCACTCATATTATTCCTCAGAGATTTTATATTGGCACAAATTGTTGAAGAGTGGTGGCTTGTTTCAGGGTTTTTGCATTTGTGTCTAATGTGCATTTTAACATGGTAGATACAAAGCACTGTGGGGCAACAGTTTCCTGGAAAAATCACTCTATTATGATTTGTTTTTCATGGTGCTATAGGATTTCAAAACAAGATGATAGGAATTTAACAATGGTTATTAAATTGCACATTGTTATCATCAAAGGATTTGCTCCTATACCTCCATTTTTGTTGTTGATATTGTTGCTGTTGTTTTGTTTTTTTACTTTTTAATTGTTTGCTTCTTGACTTTTCTGGTTTTATACTCTTAAAATAAAAAAAGATTGGTTTTTCAGATCTTCAATAATTTTTTTTCTTTAAACTTCCAAAACACCAAAATAAAATTTCTTTGTCAAAATTTATGGATTGACTTCAGGATAAAAGAGAAAGTATAAAGAATATCAGTGATTTTAGGTCTGACTCATGGACTGAATAGTGAATTCTAATACCAGGATGAGTAGGGTAGGCTGCCACTTACAAAACAATGTGGAGTTGTGTTTGAATATGTTAAAAGCATTTAGTGGAAATGAATTAAGGTGCTTAATTGTAAGTTTCTTCTGCTGAGCAGGATTATTTACATGAGGCTGTGAGTATGAAGTTCAACTTTATATAAACGAAACTGGATGGCATCACAAAGGAAGAGAATAAAGAGGGGAGGGAAGGAGAAGAGAAAAGGAAAACAAAACGAAAAGTGAAAAAGAGAAAAAAAGTTGGAGAACAAAGGAAGTATGGCTCACTCCGGCTCATAGAAATAAAAAGAGAGACTTAAAAAGTAAGCGGAGAAAGAGATTAGTAATACATCAGAGTGATTCATATACTAAGCCAAGTGTGAAAGAATTTCAAGAAGACTGCCATCAATTAATCAAAAGCTATGGATGGACCAAATATGATGACTACTGAGAACGGATCATTGGACTTGACACTTGGTCATTATTGATGACTTTGACAATAATGAGTAATGGTGACAATGTATTTGATGAGGTGATAAAATACTGTGGGCACAGAAAGTATTCAACATTCTGCTCATGAATTTTAATATAAAGGAAAATATAAAAGTAATTAAAATTGAAAAGTCACATGAGTGACAAAATGTATTTCATTGTGTTGTGTTTCCTATGATTATGCTGCTTTGTAAATTTGGGATTTGCTTAATATTTAATTTTGTTTCTTTGGCACCATGAATATGATATTTTCTTTCTGCTGTATACACATAAATATCCTTAGAAATTGATCACTCTGAACTTAAATTTATGTGCTAGTCATTCTCTGGAGCCTGCATATAATCTCCAAGAATTTTCCTTTCATGCCACCTCAGTAACCTCAACCTTTTTAATCACTATATTATAGGAAAACAACTTTTGTTATTTTTCCTATACTTTCTTATTCTTAGTATGTACAACATTTCATTATCAACTACTTTCTCACAGGTTCACAATAGGTAGACTCTTAATTGTATGAACTTTAAAATCAAATTGTCTACATTCAAATCCCAGCTCTGATATTATCACTTGTGACATGTTTAGCAAATCTTTTATTTATTTGAAGTCTCAATTTTCACATATTCAAATTAAAACAAAAGTATAAACATATCTCAAACTTGCTTTGAGAATTGTAAAAGGCAATATGAAAACATTGGCACAATTCACATTTCAATAAATACTAAATTTGTTGTCTATTTTAAATCTATTACATCATTATATGTTCTTTCCCCAGACCACTGATAATTCCTTGTATACAAGTAATGACTCATTAATTAAATAAATTTGT